>JAHZMZ010004804.1:0-10857 GCA_027743805.1 Lepidocyrtoides sp. E14
ATATTATTATGCTGGCTAGTGACTGTATGCTGCTGCTGAATGTTATACTCACTATAATCTGATGCTGCTGCTCTTGTTATTGGTATAACCCCACGAAAGTATACCTGTCTGCGAGCGAGAGCATCAACAAAATATTATCCTGCTCGTTCAGTTTTAATCAAAAGTACAGAATGACACATATATATACTATCATAATAGTAGTGCGTTATTGACAAGTCTGCTAATTGTCAATTTGTGTGTTTCTCTCCAGATAACCTACTAACTCATCATGGAGGTGCAGGAGGATGTGGTTGACACGTTTCTCAGGTATGGCCTGTTTGTCGGTGCAATCTTCCAACTAGTCTGTCTAGGGGCGGTTATCGTCATGCCTGATAACAAGTCAGAGTGTTGTCATGTAAGGGCTCGAGTTACTACCACACTCAATCATTTAAGCATTTATTAATATTAGTGCTCACTGCTCATGCTCGTTATTTGTGCACACAGGACTCTGACTGTAGCGAAGATGAGCGTTCGATATCTGATCACGGTAGCCCCGGGATTTCACCTCACCATCAAAAACATCACAGACAGAAACGGGACAAGAAGAAACGCCGCTAATAACGCTTTTGTAACTTGACCTCTCGTAAATCGCTTTTTTAAAATTTATGATCATGATGCGCCTTCAGTTTTTGTACATTTTTTTGTAAATAAAGTCAGCAGTTTCTCTCTCGGAGCCGTGTTTTTTTTCATCCAACCATACAGTGTTTTTATTTACTACGTATCATTAAACAAAATCATAAACTGGAATATTTTAAACATTACAGCAGCAACAGCATTACATATTTTTGCCATGATTTACTACGGTTTTACAAGGAAGGATAAGAACGGGAAAAGAATTCGCGTTCGTCGTGTGTGCATTCAAGATTTGCTGATTATACGCCTGTTTGCTCAATAATCATTATTAATAATGCAATTCAACCTAATATAAACTAACAGCAAGAGTGTGATTTCATAATACAATAATTAATTTTTTTTCCTCACTCCACCAGCATCATTATTACATTTAAACTTACGAAAAAGAGTTACGTGGCTATCAAGAAAAAGTCAAACGTTTGTTCAATGACCATCCACTCGATAAATTCTTAAAAATTCCAAAAAGACTCTAACTTGTTTTTGTTTTCATTACTCTAGAAAATACAGTTCAAATATTTCGGATAATTACTACCCATCATCATCATCATCATACTCTATTCTCAATTTACAACAACACTACAATTTCAGTGATAAAAACTACAGACTTCTTTTCGAATACACTAAAGTGCTCTAGGAACCATCTAAACGTACATAATTAATGCAAACACTTACGATTCATAATAGGATTTAAATATCTTAACGAAATTACATGTTTGTTTTAAATAACCACAAATATTAGTTGTGAAGAAAACTACTAAAAAACAGAGCGAGAGAAATTTCAATCAAGCGCTGCTGTGTTTCTTTGCTAGAGCAAGAAAAAACTTTACACCTCTTTTTTTATAACTTTGCACAAGTTTTGATTATTTTTAACTTTCATGCACACGTTTTTAACGTGTTTTTTTTACAAGCAACAAAGAGTAGAGATTTTTTTGTCTGTAAATTCAACACTAGTTAGAGACAATAATTAATAATTACGCTTGGTAAAAGCCATTTTATATACTCTACGCCTAAAACATCACAAAAAAGTGCATTTATCTGTGAAAACTAGAAATTTTATTTTTCTCCTCACTACCCATCATCATCGTCGCCTTCAATTTTTTTAATAATAAAGTAGCAGCGGTAACTTGACACTGTGTTTAGTTCATTTCATTTGGGGGTGGGGGGAGGAAATTTTACTTTGATCACTTGCGAGTAGTAGTGCAGTACATCGGCAGCAGCAACAACAACAGCAAGAATTTTATTACCTTTCAACTTTCTCAAGAAACTGAAATATATTTTCTATTCATCTTCATTAACGAGAGAGATATACGTAGAGAGAGAGAGAGAGGGATGGTCACACGCTTTTATTTGTAAACATTTTACACTTTTATTATTTTCGTAGGAGCAAATCAATTTTATTACTCGCTAACAACATTACTGATTTTCAGCAACTCTGGTTTGGTTTCTCATCATAAAAATCATAGGGAGCATATTTGTAAATCTGCTTCTCTGACATTTCTTTTGAGTTTTCTGGGAAATTAAATATTTTCTGTCTGTATACATAGCATGTGAAAAAACAGCAGTTTTAGGATTACTTTGCAAATTACAATCTTCTCTGGTCGTTTTTTGTAGAAACATGCTTGTAGGATTGGATGGTTGTTACATTTTTATAAATTTTTTTTTTATCGTGATATACTTTCTCTTTTAAAAATACCACAAAGTTAGTCAAATATTCTCTTACACATTATACCAAAAAAACTGGCCAAAATATTCTCTGTTTTTTACTCGAGTAGAAATTTATTTAGCCTTCCACTTCCACTTGAGCCTCATCTGCGGAATAAACACAATCCAATTAATTATCGTATGCTCATTTCACTTCACTATCAACCAAACACTCACTTGCTACTACTCCATCAACCAGACTAGAATCATTTGCGTCGCCGTTTGCCACAGAAGAGGATCCACCTATCCCAACCGATGGTCCCGTTCTAAATACCATAAAACACATTAGCACTGTTGGTTGCAACCCAGTCACTTATGTACATTCCATTGTGCGTGCCACGCTTACGTGTTTGATGTGGCATCACCATCGTCCTTGAAAGTAACACCTTTCGACTTGGCGGCACCACCAGACGAGGTACTTTGTCCATTGGAGACCGTCCCGTTAGCTGTCTTTGAACTATTGTCTGTGGACTTGCCCTTTATGATCGACTTCTTCTATGCACAAACAAACACGGTTACACAACCACTTGGTTTACATTGGGTTCAATATCCTGATATATACTGTATACCTGATTCTTCCCTGGATTCTTTTTCTGAGCCCACTGTGCACCCTGGCCCCCTGATCTGTTTGGCACTTTGTTTGTCCCTGAGATTCGCATCTGATCAAACAAAGACACCTGCTGCTGTAGCAAAAGAGAAAAAGAAAAATGGTAAAGTACAAGAGTCAGCAGAAGTCGTTTTCAGGGTTTGCAAGTCACCTGTAAATTATGGTTGTGAAACCCTGCTGGTGTCATTGGCACGCGAACGTTTCTACCCCCGCCAGCAGCAGCAGCGGCCAACGTGTTAGTGAGATTTCCATTTGGCCCGTAATTAGCCCCCCAGGACCCAACAATCATTCCAGCGACCTCTAGGTGTCCCCCTCGGGGTTGTACTCTTCTCTGTCGATTTGGAAGATCTGGAATCAATGGCACAGCTCCCGCACCTCTACTCTGTAATCCCAGTAACCCTCCAGCAGTAGCTGCGGCAGCAGTCGGATATCCAGCACTGGCGTACAGTCCAGCAAATGCATTGTTAGCGTTGGCAGTGGTCAGGCCAAATGGATTAGCCCCGGCCAGCGTTGAATTAGCACCAAGCAGCCTGTTCCTGCCACCCCCGGTTGTGGCAGCAGCAGCGGCTGCCAACTGAGTCAACGGAGCCACCGACCTAGCCTGACTCGCGGCAGCGTATTGGGGGGGAACATATTGGCTAAGACATCGCGGAGTAGGAGCGATCAACTGGTTCATAATTGGGACTGCTAAAAACCAGTAAACTCAGTAACGAAAGTACTAAAAAAATTTGCATAGACGTAAGTAAAAAAAAGCTTACCATGGTTGGTAAAGAGATATGGAGTGGGAATCTCCGGTTGCACAAACTGTACTTTAATCCCGTCCAGAATTGCCATCCTCAACTGATCAATGTTAAACACGAGATCCATTTTGAAGCCGCAAATTTCGGCTAGGGTCTTGCCAAGTGCCTGTTGCTCCAGTATGTAGTTGAACACTTTCCCGTTGAAGAACAGCCATGGACAGAAAAGCATGTATGGAATTGGGGCACCACAAGCGTCGTTCGCTAACAGTGCCATCTCACAGCCCTCCATAAATAAATGGGACAAGTGGATACCACGCATTGTCAAATTTGCTACCTGCAAAAAAAAACAAGTTGAAAAAGTGCACGAGCAAATTTAATGGATTGAAAGCACGTAAGCCGTACCTCAATATCTTGAGCAATCGTGGGGTCCGTCATGTCCTGGATAAAAGCTTGCGCTATGAACGCTTCAAGCTCGCATTTCCGCACCACCTTTTTCTCCGATCCGAGAATATACCTGATAATTTTTACAGCAGGATGATGTAGGTTTACCTTTAATGGCTAGCTAACGAAACGTTTTTTTCAAAATCAAATATTACCTCAACACGCAGGTTAACACGAGCATTTGCTGCGGTACACAAGTAGAGTCAAGAATAATGGCCTTGTCCGACTTCATTATCGTAAGAAAAGCTCTGATTCGCTTCCGCTTGCATTCCTCTTGATCCCTGGACAGAAAGACAGTTATTCGTGAGTATATAAACAGGCTAGTAGAATCTTGGATAGTTGATTGATATGCACAGCAAATTTACCCGAGCCAAAGTCTCTCGACAGTGGGAACACCCCACCCAATCTCAACTGCATTGACAAACTGTGTCTTGTTAGTTTTGAGGAGAGGACAAAAGGTCGTCTCCTTCACCTGTATAGTCGGTACTTTCTCGTTTCTCTGCTTCGCGAGGAACTGAAGATGGTGAAGATTGAACAAGATGGCGTAGACCCGTTGTCGCAGTGGACGGAACAAATCATGTGCCTTCGGTAGTTCAGTATTTTTCGCATCTTCGATCAAAGCAGGCAGCTTCACTTCCTTCTGCTCATCAGCCCAAACACTCGATAAGCTAAAGCACATACACACTCCGCAACTCAAAACTCTGTTCACTTACGTTCTTTAGAATCTGACAAATGTACGGCGACATGAGACCGCTTTTGTGACGACTAATGGCAACATTCTCGATTTCCGGGTTGATTCGATACAGCAGCTTATCCAAAGTGGACGTGCTGCGTGAAGAGGAGGAGCTTGCTGATGGTAACGTCTCAGCGCCATTACCCTCTCCATTGACTGTTCCACCATTTTCAGATTCCACGGCTCCATCAGCGAACACCTTAGACACGTCTCCCTGTAAAGCACAGAAATAAGCTTGACTTGAGAACACCCGCTCATTCGATATACAATGAGTCAACACTTACTTCCAGCTTCTGAGTATCAGACGGCAGTGCAGCCCCATCTGCTGAAACAGTGACACTGGCGCCACTAGCAGCGGGTTTCTTCTCTTTGACATCCTTCTTGGAATTCTTCTTTTTGTCCTTGGACCGCTGTCCCCCGTTCCCTTTTGTGTTGTTAACATCGAGATAATAGCGGAGGCACTTGACCACTTTCTCAGAGAGCACCCTGAGTTTCTCCTTGTCCTCCTCCTTCTCGACGTTTGAGGTAGCAATGACCTCGCCAACCTTCTCTGGCTCCACGACCACCAACATCCGTGTGAACTGAGCGATTTTCTCTATCACAGATGCTTTTGTAGAAGTGTCCACTTGGATGGTGGAAAAGAAATCTTTGAGATCGGATTCAGATAGAAGATGGTTCCCGAGGAGTGCTGCAAATATGAAAAACCTCTCCTTTGGCAGATCCAACGTCTCGAATACTTTCTTCAACTTCACTTCCACTGTCTCCAGAGATCCCTGTAGACAACAACGAGACACAGAGGATGCAACAGTGTTACCCTTTCTGTTAGCACATGAGCAATGCAACTCGTACTCACTTTAAACGTCAGTTTCAACTTTTGAGCGGAGAAGTAGCGTTGTATGTCGAAAACGAGGTACTCTGGGTCATCCGCAATTATCCCATGAAAGCTGTTCCTCTGATAGAACCTCACGACGTCCTTGTGGTGGTCCTCAACCGTACACATCTACCAAGCGAAACACAAAATTAGTGTGCACCTTCATTCAAAGTCTCTCAAACCTTCTCGTTTTCAACTTACCATTTTCATGTGCAACGTCCTGAACGCGAGTCGTATAGATGACCGGAGAAACGCAGGGGGAACCCACCAAATTCTGAAAGAAAAACAAAACCTTTAGATAAACCAGTCTGAATGAAATGGATTAGGCCGAGCAGCTGTGTATTTTTTATCCATCACTAACTTTGGTGGCGGTTTTTTCTTCAACGTAACATGTTTCTGAATCTCCTCAAGGAACCGATAAGTCTCTTCTTGTTTCTTTTTCCACTCTGTCTCAAGTCTCTCAAAACAAAAAGGAGCCTTTAGAAAAAACTCGCATCATAAGAGCAATACACGTAATCATACCTGGGTAATATCCTCCATAAAGCCTGTCCAAGCAGCACTCGCCATCTACAACGAGCTTAAGGGGACCTTCACTTTTCTTTGTTCGGGCTTGTGCCAACTTCAACAGGTCAACTTGCTCCACGGCATTAGGTATATTTTGTGTAATGTGGGACTGCAAACATACAAAGGGATTAAGGTTTTTAGTAGTCTCAACGTGAGTACTCATATTGTATGCATGTGTGTAAGTAGAGCCTTCGCTGGCGGCACTCACTTGCAAATCGCTAAGCCCCATGATGATGTCAAGCTGGTACGAAACTCGAACCGATATACTGATAAAAATGGTATGACTTGATCACAATGATAAACCAGTCTATAATTCTCCCTGAAAAATTCCTTACTATTTATCCTTAAACCTAAATGTTGTTCTGCACCAAAAGTTGCACTTGAGGGTCCGGACTGAAGTCCTGTGGATGTAAAACAGATATTTACAAAAGAGCAATACATGACCAGCAAGAAAAGTCACAATAGAAGAAGAAGCAACGTACCTTTTAATACGATCGAGAAGTGTTGCTAATAAAACTCTAAAAATATAGACTCAGCCTCATTGTAAGCATGTATCTTAATCAGTCATTGTCACAACCTCTCTCTAAGAATATATTACTCATGTCACAATTCACACCTCCGGTAACGATCATCTGCAACAAAAATTTTTTTAAACGCCAGCGTTAGTTAAATGACAATTTGACAGCAACCTGGCGATCAAAATGCGAAATGATCAAAAATACTAATAAGTCATGCAGCGAGAGAGAAAGCCAATTTCTTACCCAATAAATCGTTAATCAACCAACGTTACATTCTCCTACTCATGTGTCTTCAAATTCCTGCAATCAAAAGCAACAAAAGACCTGTCGTTTCCACTTCCCAAAAAACCTTCCAAAAAGTTACCCATCAAAGTACAACGAACCCCGTACACTGCTTTCTCTGTCAAGTGTCAACAAAACCTGTCCCAGCACACACGTTCATGCAAAACAAACCACGTTCTCGAACATGTTCGAAACACACGTGTATCACAAAAAAATGTCCATTCTTGTGTCCATTCCACTTTCCATCAATTATAAACCCACCGTCCAAAAAAAAACCCAATGCTGCGTGAGACTTGCCCCACTCCAAAGAAAAGCCCCACTATACCACTACTACGCTAAACACTACACCTGTGACCTAAAATATATAAACCCGTAACAAATCAGTTAATGATCCCAGAGAAAATTCAACGTCCGTTTCTCCAGAAAAAAATAGGAATCCAGTCCGTGACGCTTCTCGTGAAAAATACCGGTAAATGTCGTGCAGACAAATTTATCGACGACGAGTTATAAATGCCACCCAGACGAAGAAATAAAGATAATAAATTATTAAGTGTCAAGTTAACTAACTGGGAAGAGCGACAAGCAAATAGAAAAAAAAACGAAGCAAGTTTTTCTGTCCCAATCGACGAGCTTATCCGTTTTGGTAAAAAAAGGTATTAAACGCTTATCCCACGCTTTGAAACACTACTACTCACTCCCAATTCATTCATTTAAAACATTTTTTTTTGTAATTCCTCAGCAGCAGATGCAAATCTGTGCGATGCGATAATAATGCACATAGCGTACGTAGTAATGGGTTTACACACTAAAAAATAAATAGTGAAAGAGCAGCAGCAGCAGAACAAATATTACATCTCATTTCCCTTCGGCTGGCAAGTAATTTTGAAGAGAGAGACGATGATACGTCCGTGTTTTTACTACTTACTTCCTAGCGAGCTTGCTTCGCTCAAAATATTTGTACATTTGTGCTCATCCTCTCAACTATCGTCAATATCATCAACATCATCGTCCATAAAACCGAGAGCACAAGAACTGCTAGACATTTTACTGTTTTTAGTAGCATAAGATCAACTATATCTGTTCAGGCTGTTTGTCTGTTTGATGCATGCATTGCTGCAGCCGGATGCGGGACAATTTTCGAAAAAGAAATGGAAATAGAATGATTTTTCTAGAGAAAATGAATGGTTTCACGAAAGAAAAGGGATACTTTAGCTTTCACGAAAGAGAAGGAATGCCTTAGCTTTCACAAAAGAAAAGGAATGCTTTGGCTTTCACGAAAGAAAATGAATGATTTTACGAAAGAAAAGGAATGCTTTCACGAGAGAAGAGGAAAGAATTCACGAAAGAAAAGGAATGATTTTACGAGAGAAAATGAATGATTTACGAAAGAAAATGGATGATTTTACGCGAGAAAATGGATGATTTTACGAGAGAAATTGAATGTTTTTCTCTTTAACATACACTTTTGCAAACGATTTTAGCTCGAGAATTTATGACTTATATCAGTCAGTCATGTCTCCAAAATATTAATGTCTACACTTAATTTCCGACGACATGCCCACATCGTTACGATTTGTAAAGTGTACCGAAACATGTTGTTTGTGTATATTCATCAAAGAAATGAACATACTCGACGCAATGTACATAGTTTCCGTTCGCACAGAATAGATGTAGCGACTACTTCAACTTCAGTACAAAACAATCAGTATAAAAAAAAGTCCAACAACGAAAGCTTAAAAATTAAACCTCATATCGCAAAGTGGTGGGTAGGTAGGTCGATCGGTCGTTGGACAGAGATCTCTCTCTCTCTCTCTCTCCTCTCTTTTTAGTAACTTCACTAGCTAAACAACACTTGTAATTACTTACAAGCGTGTGTGTGTGGTGGTGGGTGATGCGATGCGATGATGACGTTAATGGGCACAATATATGCTTACGCCAGAAGAAGAGACAAGGAGAAAAAGAAGTGTTCCTTGCATGAATGAAGAGTGGAAGAATGAATGGGAAATGTTAATAGAAATGCGTGCAATGTGTATGTGTGCACCACTTGACCAAATTAATCATCATTTACTGGTCACTTTCAGATGAAAAAATATTTTCATGAGGAATGCCTGCAATAAGCAAATCACTCTTTAACATCCACTTTCTGAAGTCGGTTGAAGAGTGGACAGAAATTAATACAAAAAAAATATGAGCCTGCATGCTGGTAATAATTAAAAGATGACACGCATACACTATCTTAAATTAATGAATTCGCAAATTATGGCGAGAGAATCTTTTTGAATTTAAGTTTCCAGTACGTATCAAAAGGATCAAGTAATGTCAGCCCCATGCAAAGATTGAACGTACAAAAGCCCGAAACACTTTATTGATCCCCCACACATCATAATAATAGTCCTCTGTACATATATTTACGCCATCCATTAATGGATTTGCCCACACTTGATAAAAGAGAAAGCAGAAAAAAGGGAATAATGCAGCAGCAACGGATTATAGAGACTAATACACCCACTACCATCACGTGTACAAAAAAAAAGTTAAAAGAGAGAGGTAGGTTAATAATAAAAAAGTGTTCCTGGATCACACTCAAGCAAGCACCAACCACCATCTATGTCTCCAGTTATTTATTAACGGTGCAGCCCAACGGATTAGAGGGTAAAAGCGTAGAAGAGGAGCAACTCTACCTATATGCCAGATACACACACATACTTTCTCGCAGCTTTCCCTACTCACCACTCACCACCACCTCCACTACCATTCAAGAAAATAGGAAACTACAGTGCATACCCGTGGTCATAATATTATACGGAGAAAACCTGTCAAGCACTACAAAAGAGAAAGTTTTTAGTTTATTTTATATCGTATCCGTGTTATCCAGCATTTTTTGTGTATGTGTGTGTGTGTGTCCCATCATCGTGGTTTTGATTCCTAGTTTTTTTGATGACCTATTAACGGATTAACACGTTAGTAAGCTAGTTCCGTATTAAACTAGCTGATCCGTTTTTACTTGAAAGTTTTTAATTATTGTGACTTTCTTTTTTATATACGTGAGTGTAAACGTGCTATTGTTTGGATTAATCGTTTGAGAGCTTCCTAAAAAAAACAGAAATAATATCACGGTGTACCTTCTTTCTTATTACAATTTTTAACCTGAACATATGTGCGGGGGAAAGTGGCTTGTGCTCTCTGGATCATGCTCCTTTGACCAGGTAATCAACCCATGTTGCTAAAAAAACATAATAATTGTTATAAATAAATCGTGCTCACTAAATCTAGGAACGTATATGTACATTGGCATAAAATGTTGAAAAAAGTGAAATAAAATAAGCGCTTTGTAAGAGAAAAAAAAGAGAAAGAATGTACGCGATCGATTGAGAAAGTCCTTGGCCAAGTACTATTTCTCTCTTTTTTCTCGCTTCCATTATATTCTTCTCCTCTTTTCTCCATCCAACCAACAAAACTCATCACACCGAGTTAGTGCTGCTGCATCACAAGAACACTGCTCTTATGTGTACCCTTTCCCATTCACTTCATTCTTTGATGGGCTTGAAAGGATTTTTTAATTTGATTCTGGTCGGGGAGACACTCTTAAACTTGTTACTTGATGCAGGTACACACACATAGGGTTGGCCGTATGTCCATGTCAATTTGACATTTGACATTTTTGACATTGACATATGTCAATGACACGCGTGTTGGTTTTTTTGACATTGACAAATTGACATGTCATT
>JAHZMZ010004805.1:0-11019 GCA_027743805.1 Lepidocyrtoides sp. E14
ATGAGAAATTGGGAAAGGTTTATACGTGTTACGTGGGGATGGATTGCGGCAAAGGATTATTTCCTCCCGAAAAAAAATACTTACTTTGCCACTGTATACTTTGGAAAGACGATGGATTCAATAAAAGGGAGATAATAATAATGTAATTTCACTAGTTCCAGCATTTAATAATATTACCGGCTGGACATGGAGAAAATTGTAATTTGAGAAAAAAAATTGAGTTGGATGTACATAAGACAAAAAAAGAAAGAAAGAAAGAGAGAGAGAGAGAGAGCTGAGTTGATTACCTAAATTGTTGTACAAGTAAAAATGAAGTTCATATTTACATTTGATTTTTCAATTATTCCATTATTGCACATTTACTTCATACATGTGTAATAATTAATTTGTGAGTTTTTGTAGTGCACGTTATATGGATACTTATTTTAATTCTTTCCCAGCAGTTATTAGTGCTTTATCCTAATTGATAGTGAAGTTTAATTGTGAAAGTTGATAATTTTCAGCCAAAATATGAGCGAAAATGATCTACAATATTGGCTAATCTTTCGCAAAAAAAGTGCTCAAGTGATGGCATATTTGCGTTGTTCCGTTTCTTCATAAATCTGGAAATGCGTGGTGGCTGCGACTACTTTCTACATTTATGGGTATATTTGAGAACATATAGAAACATTGATTAGTGTAAATTTTGTAGATATCTGACATTCCATGCATGAAAGATTTAATTTAATGGTTTACAATGGCCTTCTTGAAGTTAACTGAGAAGCTTATTGATAGGACATGTTATTGTCGCTTTTTATTTAAAAATAATTTTTTGTGCATAAATCGGTAATATTTTTGTGCTTTTGTACCTACAAAGTGTATGTTCTCGGCTTAACTTTAAAACTGCAATTGTATGGAAATGTCTTTTGTTGTAATAATAACGCCTAGAACAAAGTCAAAAGTTTTGACTCAAAACATTCCTCCATTCCTGGTACACATTTGTTGTAGTACGTAATCTGAAGTAGGAACAAGGTACACCGGTTCCTTTCTGCATTTCCGCAGTATGGTCCTGCTGTCATATGGTTAGTTTAATATTGAAAACCAAGAAACAAGATTGTGTTAAATTCTAGGGTGATCAAGTACTATAATGAACAAACTTTATTGCAAAGGATTGCTCTAAACGAATGTTATGGAAAACCTAGAAAATAACTTTAAAACAACAGGACAATAAAGCCTGTGTGGCTTGGCTTGCATGCAAATACGTACGACGACTTGAGGTTTTCAATGTACTGTTCACTCATTGTCAGTACAAATGAGTGATATATCATTCATTCATTTCAATGTTAAAGTAGACCACACACATTCAGTCATTTTCTATTTTAGAAACTCTTTGTGGTTTCTAAAAGTTGTCTTAAAAAAATTCTCCGAATAAGAAGTGCATGGCAATGTAAAGATTGACGATAAAAAGTGTACACTATTTCCTACTAAATAAAATATTGTAGCACAGTTATAGTTCCGTAAAGTTTTTTAAATTATTAAAAATAAATACGTTTGGGTTACGCGTTGCGATTTGGATTTTAATATTATTCCCTAACCTTTGGCAACTATTATGTTTTCTGAGACTATTATGTGAGACTTTGACTTTAGGTACTGTTAGCAAAAGATATTTTCATCTTGTAATACCGATATAGAGTATACGGAAAATTCGAAAGGAATATACGCAGCAACTCAAAAAGATGCATTTTCCCCTTTCAGCGTTCGCTGTGTAATTGTAGAAAATGTGCAGGATGAAGTGAGTAGGCGTAGGATTGCCATATTGAAACGTTACTGTTGTTTAAAAGTACAAATGTTGAGATTAGAATGTCGATTTGGCTTAAAAACTTTCTTACAACGAAACCAGCAGCATGCATAGGTGTTACGCGCAGTATGCTTTACAAAGAGTTTGAACTACAACGACGCTCAAAGTGATCGATTGAGGGATTATGGCTTTATTATCGTTGTCCGTTGGTCCATATGTGCCGAAATGAACTAGTATTTTTCTTTACAAACATTCATCTATTACTCTGTCTCACACACGCTCTTTAATAAGATAGTATTCAGCATTTGTACAAACTTGGAACTCGAGAAATTCGTAGTAGAAATATTTCCTATATTATAACATTTGAATTCAACCAGTTCACTTGTACACGCTTGTTTTATTCTGATCAGTAAAATTATGGGATGTATATGAAAAAAACTGCATTAAAATTTCTGCATTCTGTTATGAGAACGAATAATAATATATAAATTGTTATACTTGTTGTAATCAACATTTGTATATGTACAACTAAAATGAAAAACACAAATATTTTTCTCAGCAACTTATCCCTACCTGCCACTATGTGCATCATTCACATTATTACATGCATTATCCCAGAGACAAAATTGTAAACAACTGAATACCTGATTTTATGCTACATTAAAACGATAATATCGAACTTTAATTAGTGCGAGTTGCCGCGTAGTTTGTACGTCGACTTTTGCATTCAAAACTTGGTGTTTATTATCTCTTAACTAGTAAGTTACATTACCTGTGTAAGTATCAAAGAACCCATCGGATATTAGGAAATTCCTACGAACATTCCATTCCATTCGATAAGATAAATACTTGGGGCTAAATTTAGCATTAACAGGAATTTTCCAGTTGGTCAACGGGATATCCTCATTGATATATTTTTTTATTATTTTAAACGACGACAACGAAATTGCATTAATGAAAAAGGGAGATCCTTGCATGCTTTGCTAATTTCTTCACACAGCCGAATAAAAGATATCTTGATACTTCGTTTTACCAAACGATTTAACTGTTTTGCTTCACCATAGGTTTGCGGTAATCACAATATTACGCAAGATTAACCTCGTAGAACGAAAACGGTACCTTTTCGGGGAACAAAGTAAATGCAAAATTGCAAAACTCAACGCAACGTCAAAGCATGCACATAAATGGATAGATAGATGATGCATCTCTTCCTGGGTTGTCTTCTTTCAGCATTCTCTCCTCGCAGAGAAGAAAAGACAAACAAGAACAGAGAAGAACTAGCAGATTTTCATGTTATTTTTTTATTTCTGCACACTCTCTCCTCTTTTTGCTTTGCATAAAAAAGTAACAGAGTGAGAAAAAGAGCACTGATGATGATGATGATAGCAATGGCAAGTGAGTACAGAAAACCTGAAAACATGACCATTATGGAAAACAGGGCTTTACTGCCTTTTTTACTGAAATAAAGTATTATAATATACCTTTATATATAATAAAATTATATACCCATGGATTTCCTATTTTGATCATGTTTGATACCCATCTTTCAATTCAATAATCGTATACTACCTTCCCATATTATTATTATACTATCATTGCACTACCTCTGTTGTGCTGTTTTCACAAAGTTGGCTATTCTCTATCTCCGTTGTTTGAAGTTTTAACAAAAAAGGGCTTTTTCATAAAAAGCACCTTCCATCATCATTACTACTGCATTTATTAGTACAGATTTGCTTGCACAATAGAGTACAGTCATTTTTATCTCTTGAACAATCACCCTACAATATTATGATTCATGATGATTCCTCCACTACAACTGCTGCTGCTGCTGCTGCTATTATGATATGTTTTGTTAATGTTTCTTTTTCTCTTGCTGTTGCTGCTGTTGCAAACTGTAATAATAACAATGGGCTACGGGAAAATAAAAATAATATATCACAACAACAACTGAACAGCAGCAGCACAGCACAATAGACAGAAGATAGTATAGCGTTGCATGCAGCAGCAGCTGCAGCAAAAAACAGCAATATACACAGACAGTCAGCAAGACACCGACTATAGTATCAACAATGCAGACTGTTTTATGATGATGAAATGGTAACAATAAAAAAATGCTGCTGAGTTGAGTCGAGTTGAGGGGCCACAGATGAACAGTTAAAAAAGAAATGTTGGTATAATATTATGGTGGTGGTGGATGTGATGGTGTTGTTGTTGGAGACATGTTATGTAGTAAATACGTACTTATTTTTTAAGAAGATTATATTATAGTGCTACAATTATTCTCACAAAATTGTACAGCAATATAATATATTATTATTATTGCTTTTATGTAATGATGATGTTGGTCCTGGGATCACTTGGGCTTCAAGGATTGAAAATGTAACACTTACTTGTGAGGGTATTGCTCGTTTAATTGTGTTTATTTACAAGTGCTATTTATGTATCTGCAAGGACAGGCAAGAAGATGAGAGGAGACGCATTTGGTTTTTAAAATAAGATCATAAAAGGACCAACTGCAATAACGATATGATTCAACTGTGAAGTTGAGATGTGTGAAAAATTGGCTAGATGAAAAATGATCAGGTATTTTTTAGAATTGTTTTTGCTGATGTTGGAGGGACTTGTAGTTAAATCGTTCTTAATATATGTGTAGTTGGAGCAGCTTGTGTGCTTTGTGTGTTGATTTCATTTTTACTAAATTTATTTTCTAAATTATTGCTTGCAACGTTGGCTGATATTACCAACTAACAAGTTTTGGGTAGTGCATTTCAAATTTTGTACACTGTAAATACAGTTATGATGAGACCAGTTTATGTTACGTCAAAAAATGTGAAAGGCAACGAATGATGAAACGAGATATTTTGATTTTTAATTTCTGTATAGGAGATTTTATTAGCGGCGTGTTGAAATGATCAAAAAATGCCTAAATTTATCTTCGCATACGACAAAAGTTTGCCACTAATCTAACTTAACTCTATAAAGTCTCGCTTGATTGAAAAAAAGTGAATGAATGTGGTGCCAATAATATTACAGTACAAATAGACCGTCCCATCAAGATAACACGTCGCTTTGATTTTATCGGCGAAAAACTAGTAATCTCATTATTCCTGTTTTTTTCCAGATTGGGAACCTGAAACTTCATCTCTTGGGAAATTCGTTGGATTTCTTCAAAAGTTCACATACATTACAGCAGACAAAGATGACAGTGTGTGTTTGCTAGTCAAAAGAAAAATGTACATAACTTTAAATGAATTCAAACTTTAGCCATAGTAATTAGAAATCTGTGTTACTGATACAAGGATAGCTGGTTCGTATCTAACTCATCATACCGAATTCTCGATATTTTAATAATTTGACGACTGTAATTGAAGCAGATTGAACTATAATACTCGCTGCGTTACCAAGATGATCTATTTTAAATTATATCCAACCGTTATAGGCTAGTTTGTATTTCATTATAGTTTGTAATATTTGGCAGTTGCATTTGCGATAAAATACTAATATGATGTCGTGAAAGTTAACAATTAATTATATTGCCTGCAAGCAAGAGAATCAAGGATGCATCTTCACCGATACTGGATGTCGAGTGTAACCGTAAATAGAATAAGGGAGAAAAATGTCGCTTCCGGATCCCATACAAAGATGACACCAAAGGTCAAGAAGATAAAAACTGTTGGAGCTAAACCTGAGCTTCAAACTCGTGACTATAACGAAACATAGTATTTGAAGTTGGTTGCAAAGTTGCTAGTCAACATTTGCATTAGCAAGATGATTGGACTGCAAAAGTTTCTATTTCTATTTATTTCCAAATATCGTCGCAAGATAAGCGCCTCATTTATGTTCTGTGCTAGAATAATCTTCTCCAAGGAGAAAAGTAGACTAACTTTTGTAAGTGTACTTTACTATATGCTGTGGCTAGGTCTATTTCTGAAATTCGACGAAGTACATAGTATAGAATGTGGAGTGGTTCGTAATAATGATAGTAACAGTAGCACCAGCACCTCTACTCATGTCTCTGAGATCGTGTCGAATTGCGTGAATGGGGACTGTGTCAACGGAGTGTGTGTATGCAAAAAGGGCTGGTATGGGCCCAGCTGCCAGTATTGTTATGGAAAAGTCAGGTAAGGAAAATTGCACAATGACAAGACTTTGTTTCTTAAATAATTGTCTCTATTATAAACTGATCAATGTGTAAAGGTGATCAAACATTGCACTAATTTTTGTATGAAATAGAGTACAAGGAAATAGTGGATGGATTAGTGAAGGACCAGGAAATTACACGAATAATATGAAATGTTCATGGCTCATTGAATCACCGTCAACAGAGTCTGCTTCCCCTTCTCCAATAATTATTCACATTGAGGAGTTTGCAACAGAATGTGGTTGGGATCATCTGTATATCTATGATGGTGACAATGCCCATGCACCCTTATTAGGAGTTTTCAGGTTAGTTTTCGACACCACAGAATGTTAGTTAGGAAGTCGGGTTGTGTTTATTTTGGTTCATTATGTATATTAATACTTGTTTATATTTTTAGTGGTTTACTAGTCCAAAAGAATTATTCAGTGCTTCGTCTACCTGAAGTTGTTGCTAAGTCAGGGTTTGCCTTTCTTCATTTTTACACGGATGTTGTCTACAATCTCACTGGTTTCAATATTACATACAGGTAGACATTTAAGTCTTTTTTCTTATCTCCCCATATCTTAATGCTCTCTGATCTCGTTTTCTTTGCTTAATGTTTAGAATACAAATTAAACAGCACATCATTAAAGCTTTCTTGATGGTTTTTTATGCAGGATGGATTCATGTCCAAGCCTTCGATCGGATCTGGTGTGCTCTGGAAATGGAGTCTGCATAGATGGTGATTGTACGTGTAATGCAAACTACAAGGGAGATGCTTGTGAGATTCAAAAGTGCCCAAACAATTGCACCACTGATACAAATCAAGGCACTTGTAACATGGAAAGACATAAATGCGACTGTATAGATGGATTTAGAGGTAAAGAACTAGATACTACATGCCGTTCGTTAAAGTGTTGCAGGGCTACGGCCGCATGCACGAAAACTTTCACGCGCACGCGCTTAACATTATTAACTTTCGTATGCGAAAAGCTAGAAAGTTACTGGCATTGCAGAGTTGTATGTGTGTGTGTGTTTTAAAAAACTCTTCTCGTTAAGTTTTATTCACGTAGCTATGTCTTTTTAGCCTGCCGTAGCGTTGAACTTTGTATGCTTATAATACAATTCAGTCGTTGCGTTATAACCCAATGGTCTGCTACAGTATTGTAATTTTTGTGACTTTTGTTTTCATTATTACAGGAAATGATTGTAGCCAAATAGAAAAGAAAGGATTTTGGGAAGTAGTTGAACCAAACAAAGATCTACCTTTAGGAAGCGCCTCTCATTGTTCTGTACTTATCAACGATTACTTGTGGGTATTTGGAGGAAGTCGCCTTAATTTAGAGCCCAAAGAATCTATTCTACAGAGATATGATTTTAAAGGTAAAGTTTAGTTTGGTTTGAACATTAAGGCAAAGTCAGAAAAGACGAACGAGTCAGATGTTTTAAAAAATCTTCAAAAAAAAAAACAACTTTCACATTTTTAGCGAATTCCTGGGAAACCGTACACCCCAAAGAAAAGTCTAGTCCTCCAGCGTTATATGGACATTCATGTGTATACTTTGAGGTATTTTAGAAATTATTTTATAACTTACGTATCTAGATTGGGTGATTTGAATTCATTGATTGATTCATTCATTTGAATGATGTATTTTAGAACAAGATATATTTGTATGGCGGTGTCAGTGATGGTAAATTTGGCAATCGACACATATCTAAAAATGTCTGGTCGTTCGATTTGAGCTCCAAAACATGGAGTGAAGTTACCATACGCTCCGGCCAGTGTAAAAAACGCATGTGTGGTATGTTGTCCGATATTTTGTCGTCTTATTTTTGTAGAAGTACGCTTTCATTCTACTAACTACTTATGCTATTTTCTACATTTTTCATGATTGGTGCGTTACCTATACAGGCCCTCTTGAACTGTCAGGACATTCTTCTGTCATGATTAGTGAAAAGAGTGGCAAAAATCGCCACAGTAAAATGGTAGTTCTCTCTGGCCATTCACCTCGCTATGGATTTATCAATGTTGTGCAGGAATTTCACTTTGGTAAGTACTCCCAGAAAAGTTTTTGAGTAAATTACAAGGACCAAGTAGGTGTAATAATTTGTGATAATTACAATTGAACAAAATGTTTAACAGTGAGTGGAACTTGGAACATTTATTCGACGAAAGGATATCCAGTTGGTGGCAGTTATGGTCACTCTAGTAACTGGGATCCAATTACGCAAAAAATATTTGTGTACGGGGGATATAGATACGAGTATGATTCAGTTCCTTTATCAGAGAAAATGTTCAGTTACGACCCTTCCGCTCGTACTTGGTAAATCACTAAAAGATTCAGTTGTAATGTGATCTATTAATTTGTATGAACTTTCATTAAGAATTCAACATTATGAAAATTTTACTTTATTAATTTGCAGGAAAATGTTAGAATCCTCCCCAGGTGGTCGTTTCCTTCACACATCAGCAATTTACAAGGGGCTTTTGTACGTTTTCGGTGGATGTGCTCACAATGATACTGCGTATAGTTTGGGTTCCAAGTGCTTTTCAGACGAAGTTTTAATATATGATACTAAATGTGATTTATGGTCGTCAATGGTTCCAAATGTTTCCATTCCGGCGGACATAGCTCGTTATGGATTATCCTCTGTGATTTACAACGAATCAGTTTATTTGTACGGAGGTTTTAATGGTGTAATCCAAAGAGATTTAGTTCGTTATAAACCTCCAGCATGTGCTAGCTTTGCAGACCAGAAAGACTGTCAGAATAGTTTAAGCATGGGAACCAAGTGCGCCTGGAACAAGTCTCAAAAGTCCTGCGAGGATTACCTTGTAAACAAAGACAAAGACAAACCAAAAGATTCAGATAAAGAGAAAATCAGTTATCTTACAGACATCTGTCAAAATTCGAAACCAGACGGGAAATCAAGCTGTTCGCAGTTTGTAACGTGCTCATCATGCGTGAATAATAAGTACGGTTGTGTCTGGTGTGGTGGACAATGCCAACATTCAGAGTGTGTTGATCCTCGACACAAGGTATACTAATTAATATGTATTTACGAAATGTGACATTTTTGTATGCATGTATTTAATTGCTGCTGACAAACGCAAGTTGTTATATAAATATGAGATATGTACTTATCAAATGTAATTGATAGGCGCTTGAAGAATGTCCTGTAGAATGTGGAGGATGGTTACACACTTGCTCGTTATGCTCTTCGGAAACAAATTGTATATGGCAAAAAAAGTGTACCAAACTGGACACGACAAATCGTAAGAACATGATTTACATATGTTAATCTGTATTCTGATTTCTAATTTTCTAAGCGTTTGCGCTTAATTTCGCTTGCTATTCACTATCTCCATGTACACCATTTCAGTTTTTTCATGGTAACTATTAAATCGTTATGTTGTTTATGTTAGGAAATACAACAGTTTCGGATGGTGACCATGTAACATGTGACCAGAGTTGTACAGACTATACATCATGCACAAACTGTACTGCGAATCGGTGCATTTGGTGTAACACATTAAACACTTGCGTGGACAAAAACGCCTATTTCATATCATTTCCATTTGGGCAGTGTATGAGTTGGACTGAGGACACAAAAATGTGTTATAATAAAGATCCTCATTCTGTTGCTACTTCAGGTAAAAGCAAACTCATTGCATTTTAAATGTTTGATGCTTGCTTACTTTGGTGGTATTGAGTCAACTATTTATTAAAATTTTATCTCATTCTTTTGTGTCTTAAACAGTATGTGACGAAGTTGCAAGCTGTGATACGTGTTTATCATTGCCGTCTTGCGGTTGGTGCGATGATGGATCTGGAAGAGGCCTCGGTAGATGTATGGATGGTTCTAGTAGAGGTCCCTTAATAGTTAATAGCACAAATGTATCTGTTAATTGGACATTGTGTCCTTCCAAAGAGTGGCACTTTACAGACTGTCCAGGTAAAGAACTACACTACTTGTAACAGTAGTAATGTGTAGATTAAATGTTGAAGTATGATTTTGATCAGAATTTGGATAAATCAATTTTAACTCATTTTGTCAAATTACAGATTGTCAGTGTAATGGTCACAGCTCTTGCGATGAAAACAACAAGTGCCAGAAGTGTGAAGGAAACACAGAGGGAAACCATTGCGAGAGATGTAGCTCTGGTTTTTATGGAAATGCCCTGAACGGTGGTCAATGCAAACGTTAGTTAACAACAGTAATTGATGGATAGTAAATATCTAGTATTCATCATTTCACGAAGCTTTCATCTATTGTTCTCTTTTGGTCTATTTGAAAAAGCGTGTGAATGCAATGGGCAAGCTGAGACATGTCACACGGAGACAGGAAGATGCTTTTGTACAACTAAAGGCGTTACTGGAGAAGATTGTGGACGCTGTGACACACAAAGCAATTACGCTGGAAATCCAATAAATGGATCTTGCTTTTGTAAGTTTAGAAATCCCAAGCTTAAATACCATTGGTTTGATTTTGGTGACAAAAGTTCATTTGATGTTTATTGTTGATATGACACCGTTCGTTTCATAGATGATTTGCAAATCGACTATCAGTTCACTTTTAATCTGTCTAAAGAAGCTGATCGTCATTACACAAGAATTAATTTTCGGAATTCTCCTACAAAGCCTGATATTGATGCGGACTTCCAGATCACTTGCTCAATCCTGGCCAAAATGAATATAAGTGTTAGTAAAGGTAGGAGAAGCAATATTTATTAACAACGATAACAATACATCTATGCACATCTGTATTTGCGTCATGGAATAAGATTTTTCCAGTGTTAATCAGCTCAATTTTGTACTAAATCAATTCAGGTGGGCTTCCTGAAAATGAAAAGATCTTGAAACATGGAATTGTCAAGAGTTGAATTTAAATTGTGGTAGTGGAAATTTGTATGTTAAAGTTACTAAAGCAAAACTTGTTGTTTTCTTTTTGTACTTTTAAGGTGCTTTTTGTTGCTATTACTAATCGCAGCTGTCCTGTGGAAAATTAAGCAAAAGTATGATATGTATCGTCGACGCCAGGTACAATATACATAATATAGCAACATAACCAACAATTCGGAATAGGACTATGATGATTAAAGCTGTTTTATTTGTGTTTG
>JAHZMZ010004806.1:0-12094 GCA_027743805.1 Lepidocyrtoides sp. E14
TTTGGCTTCTTCATAATATTATTATTGTGTAGTCGTCCTGCCGTTTTTTTGTCTTAATAATAATAATAATAATATCTATGCATGTCATTTCATTTATATTCCTCGCAAGATGATGATAGTCAAGAGGTTTTTCGTAAATCAGTCTATTATGTTTGAAGAATATAAAGAGGGGAAAGGAATAACCTCGTTGTCGAGTAGTAGCAGAGTAAGTCGTTGTTTTTCTCTCATCATCATCTTCTTCGCATCTCTTTCATGAGCAATTGTGAAATAACTAACTACTCCTTCTCTGCCTGCCTTTAACACGATTTATAAATATTATGTGTGCACTACATTTGCCATCAACACATGCATGCATACACAGTTTAAGAGCAGTATATTATGCATGTACATTTAAGTTAATTCATTATTGCAACCCTCACTTGTTCATCCTCATAATATTATCATATATATTACGTGTTCGTCCATATATATTTTATAACAGTTTATCTGTTTTGCCCTTCTTCATCATCTCACCATCTTTGTCGTTGTCGTTAACTTTTTGTATCCACAATCTTGACTCTCTCACTCTCTCGATCTGTACACAATTTTCTTCATAATGCCTATTATCTCTATATTGTTATTATTAATCCACACCACATCAACTCACTCACTCACGCACGCCCTTAAACCGTCTGGCTTATGGTTTCCTCGTTTTTACTCACGGACACGGGATTATCAAGCGAGTTTCCCTTTTATTATAAGCATCTCTTTCTCAAAAAGCGGATTTGTCAAGAATACCAATTCACTCGCTCTTTTTTCTTGCCTGTTCCGTAACTCGCGAACATGCAATATTGTTAAAGAAACCTGGATGCTATACAACCAAAAAAAACGGTACACTTTTTACTGGATACCTCAACAAATGCAGAATAAAATATACATACTATATACTTTACTTCAGAGCATGTTTGTTCACAGGATGGACTATACAAGTTTTATGGTGGCGATAGTGATGGAACTGGTGAAGAGGTGTGCACGTTTTCCTTTTCATTTCCTCTTTTTATATTTCTCTCAATGTCTTGTATCAAGTGATAGAGAATACATAATGCTGATGCATCTACTTGTCTACATTTATCCGTCTCTTGAAATTAGAGAAAGATTGGTAGGTATACTGCCATGTTATGGGAGAAGCAGCACATTGACTTATTGCATGATAAAATCAGCGCTATGATTGTCATAATTGCAAAAAATGCTTCAATCATATACTCTTTGGCCCTCCACTCGCCCTAGCGAGAGGGATCATCTTCCTTCCTGCATCATCATCGTCCTGACATTGGTGAACTTTACTACACACACCATTTTTTGGCCAATTTTTTTTGCAGAAGGTAAATCCTTTCTAGAGTATCTGTATTTAAGCTTGTTTATATTTCTTTACCGCAATTATTTCTTTAGTCTGAAAATTGCACATAAATACATGTATAGACTCAAAGACTTTAGTCGGTGACATGTCAGACGGTAAAGCCTCTTCGTTTTTCCCCTCCTTTCCGTCTCTTTGGTTTTCCACCTTTGTTTGGAATGACTAAAAGTTGATGATGCCGATGATGAGAGTAGGAGGAGGATAATATTAAGAACAAGCTTTTCTTCCCTTCTTTCTTCTTCCTCTTTGTCATGCTTCCCTTTTAGTATGTAATGCCATGGAAGCTTGGTCACTTGAAGTTTCATCAAGCGTTATTAACCTCGTAAGCTCATCATCGTCGTCTTCTTCTTATGGAATCAAAGAATTAAATGTTTGAGCTTCTTTTCAAAGAAGGAAAATCATACTGGTAATAATAATAATAGGAAAAAGAGACATTTCATATTTCCTTCTCGGTATCTCACTCTCTCTTTTTATATGCTTACCAATGCTTACCATAAGCAATTCATCAACATGGTCTCAAGCACTGTAAAAAAAAGTTTGAATGTTTTTCTCCAACATGTCAAATAAAACTGCTTACATTTATATGTAGGTAGACACTTTTATAAATAATTGTTATGCTGTAATACAGTTGAATATTTTTTTATAATGCTACAATGAATGCTATGAATACTCCCGTGGTGACCATATACACTTTACTCTCTGCAGTTGCTTCTTTTTTTCTTTATCACATTTTACGAAAGTCTCACACTCTTACTTATTCAATTTGATTCAATGAGTTAAATCCCTTTATTATTACTATTACTACTGCTACTACTGTTTTTATGTGAGAATTTCATGCCTACAAAATTCCAGTAGCAAGCGTAAAAGAGTATTAAGAAAGTTTTTTTTCGGAGAGGAAAAAAAGTGGAGGAACATACAATTACACTCTTTTAGTGTCTATCAAACCTTATGTCAAGGTCACACAGTTGGACATCATCGTTAGATGAATGAATATAAAACTACAAGCGTGCAAGCCAAACAGACTAGAGAGAGAAGGAACAGCATCAACGGTGGTGGTGGTGGCAGGCAGTAGCTGGAAATATTTTTCTGAATTTCAATTGAAATTGGAACCGAGCCCTTCTTTTTCTTGGCATGCATGGAGAGATGAGGATCCTTTTTAAAATCGTAATAATGATAATAATATTTATTCATCCTGTAAAATGATATGGAAAGGCTTTCAAATGCTAATACTTCAAATGCTGCTGTAATGATAATGTAGAAAAGAAATGAGAAGAATGCAACAACAAGAGTTAAGTTTCTTGTTGTTATTATTATTATTATTGTTACAGAGTATGATGGAGTAGCAGGAATCAGATTTATGATGTTAAATGAAATAGACATGCATATGTAATAAGTCTGCATGAGTCCAAAAAAATGAAAGACAAGCTCTTGTCGTGGAGCATGAGGAGCGGAGCATGATGCATCATTCTCATAATCATCATCAGCATCGTCGTGAATGTAATGAAAAAAAGAAAATACTATCGAGATGATATTTACAAAAGGCATTTGAGAAAAGGAAAAGAAATAGAAAAACAAAAAAAGTTTAGCTTGCTCACAGCTTAAGAATCTTGCCTACACAATGCGTCTCTGTTCAATAATAATAATAATGCATACTTATATTACATGCTAGAGTACAGCAGCATGAACAACAAAACGCAACATGATAAAGAGTGTGATGCACGATTATGATGATGATGATGATAAGTGGAAAAGCAGACGAGGAATAGAGAAGCTAAAGAGAAGGAGTGCATGATGCGTGCATAAATTGCAAAGCAAAGAAGTATTAAGGAGGATTGAAAAGTTATTACACATGGAAGAAAGGGGAGAAGGAGAGAAAGGAGTTCATGATGTCTTCTTGAGCTTTCGAATTACAATGTGTGCGTACTTTTTTATTATTTATTTCAAGAGGTATTCAGTATCAGCAACAAATGCAACAATGGTACTACAACAACAAAGCATAAAATCTATTTGGCATTCTGGTACATCAGAAGGACAATTTTTTAAAAAAAGTTTATGAAAATCATCAACATTATCATCAGAAAGGTGGTTGCATTTGTGCATTATTCCTCATATGATCTTCTTCTAGTGCCCTTTTAATGTTGCCAGACACGTCACATTGTCAGTAAAGTAATACCAGCAGATCTTATCGTTCACTAAAGTGAATCTGAACAGGGCAAAGACAAAAAGCAATAAGAAAATATATTAATGTTTGTCATATTCATATCGCTAACTTGGCCTTGCAAATCCCCCGTTTAATTTTTTCCAATTAAATGAAAAAGGAAGCAAAAGCGGATTCAATTTTAGTTCAAACATTTTCAATGCTGTAAATTTTAAGAAAAAAAATATTTGAGGAGAAAACAATTACCTTAGAGAAGTGAGGGCAGATAAGATATTTCATTTGTATAAAAACGATATAATCTGTAAAATAAATTCCGGTTTTTATTCAGTTTATTCTGCAAATTTGTTGAAAGTCGAAAGAAAAATTCTAGCAATAAGGTAATTTTATTATGTGAACGCTCAGGGATTCTTATGAACATTCTTGTTCCCTGTTAAACCGATAATATATTCTTATCTGAAATAAAATAGCTTTCAAAAATATCTTATTATAAGCATAACTTTAAAATTTGTTTTCCTTTTGTCGCTGATGGTGACGGGATACTATATTATGATAATACAACATCATTCATTATAAAATTTGAAAGAACAAGGTTAGTTAGGAAACATAAATAATATTTGATATGCAATATTCATAAAACAAAATCTAACAAAGATCAGTGCCGGACACGGACGGTAGGGCATTCCCAGTTACATATTATAGCTGCTGCCACCACGGCTGCTCTTGATCACGATGAAAAATAATACTATACTGATATGTTGATGATATACCTATAACTTGCATTACTTCCAACAGTGCAGTAAATGCCTGGAGGGGTTTGTATTTTTTGGTCCGTTTCCCAGCAGCAGCGTTTGAAAGAAAAAGGAGACCGACAATCATACTGAAATGATGATGAGATGAACATTTGATGTAGACCACACTGTTCAGACAATCACCACCGTCATTCACGTTACGACGACGATGATGATGATCATCATCATCATCACTATCCACATTGTTATACATATGTATTGATTTAGCCTCTATAATAATCAAAGTATTAGGCATACATGAAGCCGTTTTTACAAAAATGGTAAAACAGCAAATAAAATATGCGTATGAAACACTAAAAGATTCCTAAATGATTTTGCATAGAATGAGCCGAACCTGTAAAAGGAAGTAAAAAAATACGCTACATTGAAGATTTCATACTGAAGGGAAAACTCTAGGGATCATGCAGAATTTTGAAATTATATTTTGTGATATTTAAATATTAAAAATCTTCTTATAGTAATTTTGATTTAATGATAGCCATCATCATCATCATCATCGTGTATGTAACATGATAAAGTATGTAGAATAGCCAGGATTCTCTACCAGTGGGGTCGTCGTCATGACGGTAAAAGGTCCATATTACATTCTTGTATATTTTGTAAGACAGCTAATAAAACACCAGTGGTTCTTCTTAAGCACACATAATAATATAATATTTTTGCGATGATGATAAGCTCAGTGAAATTATAATGAATGTGGGAAAAAAATATTGTGAATCAGTACGATTTCACATGGTCTTAATTTTTCCAAGCCCATTTACATTCTTTCATGAAGAGAAATGAAGAAACGACTTTTATTTGACAGCGGCAGAGGAATGAAATACGTCGTATTACATATTCCACTGTTTTGTTTTTTGCATCAACATTTTTCCTAAGTACTTGCTAATCAATGTGTGAAAAGGGTTACATAATAAAACATTATTTAATTGCAACATTAATAATTTTAGCATCATTTCGAGAAAGAAGGAGCCCATCTCATTCCCTTATAGACATTTTCAATGTGCTTATATAACCGGTCCCAACAAAAGAACAAGGAAAGGGTTAAACGCTCAGTTAGTCACATTTTTACCATTCATCCTATCCACCTGTTTACAATATTTTCTGCTCAGATTTTGTTAGGGATTTGCATCTTTACATGGCAATTTCTTTCTTCTAGGAGACACAGGAGGGGAACTACTTGCTTAGTTAACTTAGTAGGACAGGACACGCCAAGCAAAGCAATGAAAGTGCGATAGATTAAGAGAAAGAGAGACAGAAATGCGCCATGAGTTGGGGTTGATATGTGGCTACCCGACAGTGCCTACTATTGCTATTTCAGATTTCATGCTGTGCAAATGACCCTCCTGTGAATGAGCTCACTCATTGTCAGGTAATTACATATGCATGCATGCATGGTTATGTGTCTATATAGCAGCAGCCCTATACTCTAGTAACAATCCAGATTGTATAATATAATGCATGTGCAAAAAAAGTGAACTGAAATGTTAGAGAAAACATAAGAAAAAAAAGAAGCAAGATGCTGCTTGTTGTTGTGATGTGACTGACTGACTAGAATATTTTTTTTGCGTGCCAAAAAAGATGGATTCACAGATACGAATTCAGGTTTGAAAGGTATTATGGTATAGTAAGCAGTACAGAGCCTTTGTGTGGTGTCATAGCAGATGTTGTTTAATAATACAACAATGAAAAGGTTTATTGAAAAAAGTGACATGCCATAATAAAAAGAAAAGAAGAAGAACTGACAATCAGTAGTGTTGGTAGTACTTATTATTATCATTTGTGTCGACGATATAACCGAAGATAAATAATAATTAAAAGGAATTGTTTGTTGCTGTTGTTTGGAACTGACGAGATGGAGGAAGATCATGAGGTGGTGGCAAAATACAAAAGTTGTGAAATGGTGGATGAAATGCATACTTTAATGAAAAATTTAAATAATTATACAGACGTGCTCTTTTCTCTGCACACATTTGCGTGAATTGAAAAAGAGAAACATGCAAACTTGTCTGTCTTCTGTGCCATAATATGCATAAATGTCTGAGTTTCAGCACTGCATATTAAAATTATTTTTTTCAAGCTGCTAAGTAGAAGCATCGTATTCGTCGTAAATAATTGGAGAAAATTTAATGTGTAAAAATGTTCATCAGCTACCACCACCACTGAAAAATTTTCACATGCATTATATTATGCGGTATTATCATCAGATTGTTTACAAAGAAAAAAAATAGCATAGATAAAAAATATTATTATAGCTGATTTTGTTATCGGCGGACAGAGGTATTTTTTCAAGCAAACAATGCTAAATCAACGGCTACTTACGAAAAACCACAAAAGTATTAAAGAAAAACCCAAGTAAAAAAAGACGCAGCTGGTTTAGTGATAGTGATGGTAGTACAGAAACAACATTTTCTATTAGATAATAAAAAAAATGAGAATAGTAGTGTAGTGGCAATGCAATGGAGAGAAATACCAGACTAATATTACATAGGTACGTTTTAAAATAGTTTACTTGCTCATGTAAACGTATGCATAAGCATGTTCTTATATAAGAAGACAAATATATTGTACGTTTCCTTAAAAAAACTTTTGTAGCATTTACGTAAAACTGGGATAAAAAAGAGTGCAGCACCCGCAACAACAACAACAATGCGGCGAAAACTGAAAGATTTCTAGAAACAAGCTCAGTAGGATGCATACTCAACTCACTTGATCAAGTAGATGGAAAAAAGAAGAGTGAGAAATACAGAGCTAGTTTCAGAGAAAAGCACGAAAAAAACATGACTACAAAAGGCGGTGGTGGTGATGGTGGTGGCGGTGGTGGATAATATGCAATCACGTAAAAGCATATAATCATACCTATCTGACTGACTGGATTTGTATGTATGCATGCACGTATAAATTACCCTATAATATTATATGCACTGCTTGCGCTGGCTGTTGTGTTGTGCGAGTGAGTGAGAAAAAGATGAAAGCAAAGCAAGGCAGAAAAGGAGGAAAAAAATATTTGATAAAAAATAGAAAAAGTAAACGAATGAAATGGTTGAGAAATAAATGGAAGACCTACCAATGGGTTTTCTTGCAAACAACGTATGAGGCATTATTATCTACCCACTAATTCAGACTCACTTGGTCGGTGGTTCGTCATGTAGGGTCTTCCATTTTTCTCCCTCTTACCATTCTCTTCGCCACTCTTTATAACTCTCTCAGCCAGCCCAGCTTCTTTTAACCAACATCGCATCAGCAGCATATTATCTTCCTGTAAACCAGACAAGTGAAATGACTGCTTACTTGGTTTCATCAACAAGCAGCTTTTTATCATCCAACTCTTCATTTGGTTACTGCTGCTGCTGCAGCCGTGTTGACTT
This sequence comes from Lepidocyrtoides sp. E14, assembly GCA_027743805.1. NCBI lineage: Eukaryota > Metazoa > Arthropoda > Collembola > Entomobryomorpha > Entomobryidae > Lepidocyrtoides > Lepidocyrtoides sp. E14. The sequence goes on from JAHZMZ010004806.1 coordinate 7,726, forward strand.
GCTTGGTAAAAAAATGAATTTGTGCATGCACACAGGTATATGATATACATACATATAGACCTGCGTTCATCATGCAGCAAACCACCTCCACCACCACCATAATTGCCTTAAGCAACTAGCAGAAGCAACATTAACTTCATCTTCCACCGCATACAGATACATACATGCATGCTAGTTTATGCAATGCAACAGCAGAAAATGCCGAAGAAGAGGAATAAAAATGCACGTTAGACTGAAGAGGCTGGTAAATAGTATTTAAGCAGGCAGCTAATCTTTTGAACAGATAAAAAACCTGTGAAGAAGAAAATAAAGAAGAGCTGCTTCATCATCATCATCAAATCTCCTCCTCCTTCTCTTCTCTTTTTTATATTCTTCGTCATGACAGGGCTTGCTTGATTTTGTTGTTTGTGTGAAAAAGAAAAGGAAACTGATTGTAAGTTTATATTTGGATACAAAATATACTTTAAAAAATATATTATATCAGTTCAACTTATTGTTACACCGTTTATATCTGTACTGACTGGCCTTTTTTCAGCTTCTTACTTATATTTTTTGATTCCTTTATCGCTCATTGCAGCATCAACTGTTGAAGAAAATACTGTTTAAAAAAATAGGAATACTTTTTTAAAATTCTAATAAAAGAATAATAAAAAATAGAACTAACCATGGAGAAATGAATAGAGGAAGAAGGAAAATTTGTTAAAGCCATTTTGGGGAGCGCAGGAGCTCCAATGCTGATCAACACAAACACTCGTAAAAAGTGTAATCATTCCGGTGATATAGTAAAGATGATGATGGTGATTATTATATGATGAGGCATAAGAAAAGCAGCATTTGAGTAACTACCAAAGTATGTGTGAATATGTATGGGTAGTTGTTAGTACAATATTATGCTGTAGAGTAAGTGGTAATAGAGGTATGTTAGTGTAACAATAATGATGAAAGTGATGAAGATGAAGTTCTCTGATGTTGTTCCTGATGAGAACGATACAAGGAAAGATAGGTGGAAAACAAGTGTAGAATAAGGTAGAAAACTAGCTCGTAGTATTTTATGCACTTCTCTCTCTCTCCATAAATAAGCAAATGGCATGCAACATATAATATACATAAACACATACAAGATAATAGAAAGTAAAAAAAAAATAATAGTGCGTAGTAGAAAAGCATCTTCCAAAGAAAACTGTTCGACATGGCACTTCCATGAAGCTATTTAGTTTTTCCTTCATCACTACTAGCAAGAGATAAATGTCGTATGGACAAGGTGTACGTACATCATTCACATCAAATGAGGCAGTATTAAAAATGCATAATAATTTTGAGTTGATGTGTAACAAAATGGTTTTCTGTCGAACACTCATAGTCATTCCTTTCTTGTTGGTGAGGATGACGATGATGAAGAAGAAGCTGATGGTGATCAACAGCATCATCGCCATCAACATCACGACCGCCACCACTACCACCATCATCACTTAAAAAGTTTCAAGTCTAAAAAGAAAAATGGAGAAAAGAAGGAGAACCTCCTTTCTAAAAAAAATGCACTCAATATGTACTTTTTATATCATGTTTGTAATAATATGTAGTTTTTAAGCATCTCACAAAGTGGTTTAAAACAAGACAAAAAAAAAATTGATCTTGAATCATTCTTATTTGTTCTTAATCTGTAACTTTGCAAAGTGGCATATTGTTTTTTTTTCGTGGCGATGATGGTGGTGAAGTGATGATGATGGTATGATGGTAATGGTAGTGGTAACATGCATGCAGACAAAGTGTATATGTATGTATTTGTAATATGTCTGATGTATCATGACACTGATCATTTTTTATTTATTTTTTCTCTACAAAACTAGTGATGATGAGGATGATGTTGTTGATGTTAATGCCTACAAGCAAATATTTGATGTTTTACATTCCACACACACAATCATCGTTATCGTTAGTAAAACATTATATTGAATTTTTTACCCACCTGTTTTACTTGGGCAAAAAATAACCTGGCCTTTTTCATAAGAACAGCAGCAGACAAACTTCTAGTAACATTCTTTATCAACTTTTGTCGAGAAACTTGCGTGACAATCGGAGTAGTTATTTCTTTGATTTTCTGGCAGTAGTTCTTGTTGTTGTGTATCAGGTACAAGTATTTTTGCAGCTTTAGTCGACGACGAATCTAGTCCAGTAGAGGAGAAGTAGTTTTTCATTTTGCTCTTTTGGAAAGAATCAATTTGCAAAAATGAAAGTGAGACGGATCATGTTGTTGTTGTTATGTCGTTTGCTTATTGTGCAGTGGCTATGAATAATCAAAAAATGGGATTTAGAAGATTTCATCAAGCAGAATGGCATGGGTGTCATTTTTTACTTATGAAAGAATAAAAAAAATAACCATAGATTTACCTGTAAAAGGACAGTATAAAAAATTGATTTTGTGATTGCATTCAAGTAAAAAAATGATGCTTTATAGGTTCCTCTTAAATGTTATTATCTATGAAAGCAATAACATGAGCACAGATTTTTATAACGAATATGATCATGGCAAAACCAAGTTTAAGCTTGTATTACCTGCTGTGATGATTCTGGAAACTGGTAATTTTTTTTTCTTCTGCATCTGGCCATCACATCGATTTAAGTGTCTGTTCATAAAGTCTTAAAAACGCTCATAAAATCTCATTAGCATAATAATATCAATTTCACGAATCCTACACGAACCCGAACGAAAAAAATTACAACAATCGACCTTGAGCTTCATCTGGTCAAGTAAAGATTATTAACCAGTTGGTCCACTAACTATAATATTATCAGATAGCAATCAATAAGTTTCAGTTGGTAATTATAATTAGCGATCGTGAACATGATTACGAGAATGATGAGCCTCATCATCAGTTCTTTTGTTTTAGCATGAATGATAATACCAATGCAACTGCTGCCGATAATGCTGTTGTTGTCAAGTGGCTGTCCATTTCGCTGGAAGCACAAAAATTGCAAAGACAACAAAAAATTTTAATGGTAGGGAAAAATTGTTGAAAATTAACAGATGTGATTAGATGGAAATTGAAACTTGAAAATTAAAGAATGATCACGAATGCAAAAAAAACAGATGAATGTTATTTTTTCATGCGTGTTACCATTATTACATCCATGTGGTAAAATGCTTGGGTTAGGTTTATGTTAAAACAGTGAGGCATTCCACATCAGATTGAGCGGCACTTTAGTATTAATCAACAACATTACGAAAACATAAACGTACAAAACAGGAGTTAATTAAAGCTTAATTAAGTTTATTAGCTGTTTTAAAAAAGTTTTTTTTTGCACAGTAAGAAACAACCTGACGTTTATTTCTTACCATTGAAAAAAGCTCATTCGGCTTGGCGGATTGGACACTCCTTCAGTTGTCTGGTTAATTTTTACCTTCTATCTTTTATATTTAATGTAAAAACATAGTTTACTTCTGGTGTCCTAATGATCACTGTGTGTCGGTGGTGGCATCATCATTGTGATCATTTTTATTTTGGTCTTGTTATGTTCATGCGGTGGTTTCCTTTTGACCACTGATTGAACTTAAACAAGTTAAGCAAGAAATACCAATTCTCACAACGAAACGTGCATAATTTTTCTAAACGCTGCTCCATTTGATTGTTTGATATGCTTATCATAATCAAACAAGTACCACAGCACATTGTTACATTTTCACAGAAACTGGTATTCTTTGTGTAGCAGAAATAATAATAAAATAAACCATAACCACATCCAAACAAAGTAAAGTTTCACCCTAAAATGATTCATGTCAACCAACCAAACCACAAATAAAGTCAACCTGAAACAATGAAAATAAAACCTTTGATGGAGGAGGAACTTGCTAAATGTAAAATAATCTCAAGTGGATACATTACTTTTACATAATTCTCAAAACGGAGCAAATTACACAATAAAAGGTGAATCACAAGTAAATTAATGCTGGGTATGTACTAATGCATTTACAAGTAAATATTTTTAGAGAGCATTGTTAGCAGCATCCTCATCATCACGGACAATACAGATAATAGGAAAATGTTGACTGTGAGAAAAAAATGTAGGTAGGATGTGTATGCGTAAATGTATGATGGACGGTTTTTGATGGTGTGGTTATGATACTTTACCCTCATTAACGAAGACAACATCAAAGGCTCTTCTTTTGTTATCATTTCATAGCATTTCTTTTCTCGTCGTCGTCGTAAAAAACGATTGCCTTCTCTCCATTCCACTTTATTTTCCTTTTTTTTTCAATTTTCTACCTGGCTTGGCTTCACTTCTCTGCTGTGTATTTTGTACCTTACTTGGAAAAACGCAGTCATAATAATAACGTATTATACAAATGCATTCAAAGCAGCACATACTGTGC
>JAHZMZ010004807.1:0-14426 GCA_027743805.1 Lepidocyrtoides sp. E14
CCTAAGTTATTTTTAGTATAGAATCCGAAAATGATATCGATTTGGAAGTTTAAAAACATTGGTTAAGGTAGTTTCCTAAGCCCACCAGAATTATTCATTACATACTATGTATATACCTTATTTCAATTTTTATGTTTGGTGACAAAGATGACACAACTGAGCTACCTACTTTACTTTAGACCATGTATACATATGAAAGCAGAATGTATATATGCATGTGTTAAAGTATCGTCTTCATCCTAAAAGGAAAAATGGACAAAAAATAGGATACTCTGTTAAAGTTTGGTTTTACGAAGAAAGGAACAAGTGAAACTTACTGCTTTTTTCTGTAGAATAATCATTTCACATTTGTTTGTCATCCGGTGGTGGCTAATAGAACGGTCTCGTAAAACTGTGGTACGCTTGTTCTGATATGACATAATATGCTATTATATACAAAGTATTTCCATGTTCAGCTTGCAGACATCTCAGTTCCGTGCATTAAAGTCTTTGTCTGAGTGAGTGACACTCAATAAGAGAAGAGACAAGACAAATTCAATCAATCACAATAGGGAAAATTGAATCATACTGATTTCTACACACAATTACGAGTTATTTACATGCTGACGAGAATAGTATCATATTGAATAGGTGTGCCAACCATTAATCATCGTCAGTGATAACAAAGTCATTTGTTGTTACTTATCACCAAAATCCTCATCAACTGGAACGTAATTTGACTCTTTGCAGACACATATTGTTTCAAATAATTTTAAGTATCTGCTTATCTAAAAAAAAGAAGCTTAAGTAGAAGGTTTCAGGTTAGCGATCTATGGACGGGTATTTACTAAAATGCATAGGTATATTGTATGATTGCTCTTGCATTTATTCGAACACGCATACAGCAAAAAGATCTGCATGATCAATTTATTACAACATTTGAGTTAGCACTTACTTTTTGTTGAGAGAGAGAGAGAATATGTGAAATAAATACTTGAGAATTTTTCTGCTTTGCTGGAAAAAAGTAGCTCATCATAAGAACTTAAATCTCAGTTTTCATAATAACGCTGATGCGATATATTGCTTTGTAGGTAGTGCTCCAGTCTGGAAATATTTTTCTCATCAAAAATCTCTTATGCTTGCAGGCTCAGTGGTGTAAACTAAGATTAATTCAAAGTGAAGTGGCTTTGACTGACGCTGCTGTTAGGATTAGCTTCACATACTACTTCAGAGAAGCAACTGTTGCTGCTCCCATTGCTGATATTTGAAATTCTGATTGTATTCCATCATCAAGCTCATCATTATCAGTGCAGAATTCATGAAACTGGAGGAGAGGAGCAGCACTTGTGATGACTGACAATGAGTAATAATATACGTGTAGTGTGATGCTTCCAATTGCACATTAATTTCATGTGCAATCCCTGAAAACCAAAAGTGTGTATTTATTATGAGAACAGAGAAGTGTGTATGCTTATTTAACCTTGATTGAAAAAAACATTTTATGCACAAAACATACAGTATCTGCACATTACATCAAACTTTGTGCTCATGAGGTTTTTACCATTTGCAGACCTATTTTCCATTTCATAAAAGTGACAAGTGATGAGGAGATACAATTTTGCATATGACATCATTCATTCCTCGCGAAAACCAAGATAAACCACAAGAGGAAATTATCAAAACTACAAAAGTGAACTATCTCGAAATTCCAAGTTTGCTGTGCTCAGTGAGTGTTAGTATTATCTTTGGTAAACCAGTATAATAAATCATTAAAATTTAACCATACGAGCATTTATCACCACTCCAGCAGAAAAAAAGGACTACCAAGCTTGTGTGAGTGTCCAAGTGGAACACGTTCCTTGCTATTACTCTTACTATTAAATAAACTCAAATAACCCATCCCAGTTTCTTTTTATATTGGTACGAGACACACCCATCCTTAGTCATTAATGTTTAATAATTTCATATTTTACACAGGACTTAAAAAATAAACATTATTCTTGAATTTTTTTATGAAACTAAATTTTAGAGAGAGAGAGAGAGAGAGAGATTATTTTGATAAAATGGATCGTAACGGAAATTCACCGTCTCCAGTGAGGATCACTGAAGAAGAAGTCAGGGAGATTCATGAAGTCTTTCAAGAAATCGATACAGATGGTAGTGGCTTTATTGAATCAAACGAACTGAAGAATGCTCTAGACAGAGTTGGTCTGAAGCTACCTGGGTGGCAAATTCGACAAATCATGCAGGAATTTGATAGCGATGACAAGTCCCACCGCTTTCCGTGAAACTAGAAGCTGTTGCTGCATAAAAAAAACAAATATTAATATACATACCCAACTATGTGTACATACATGCGTGGGTGAGATTTTATGTACTTCACACAAAACTGATCAAGTCTTTTAAAAACGCATTAATGTTTTGCCAGCATATTAAATATAGGTAATTATATTATACTTACTTTTCAATTCCAAAATGTACTATCTTTCTTTTTTCCGATGCTGTACAAAACATATACACTATTCAACTCTGCACATCTATACAAACTTTTGGCATTTAAAAAATATGTTCATTAACAGAAAATGAGTAATTTGTCTTTGACTTTCATCATGTAGGTACATGCATATATATACCACTTTCCATAGCTCAGTATTGTGAAATTACAGTAATATGTATAATATATAGTATTGTTTTCAATGTATTTATGTCTGCAACACTTTTTTTGAAAATTCAATGTGATTCTTGGTATACTCTATTTTATTATAGCTTATTATATACCATAATATTGTATTTATTAACAAAAGAGCATCGATTATCGATAAATAATAGCTTAAATGTTTACTTTTGACGCAATAATAAGTGTTATTTTAGTGTACTGACATTACCTCTGTACTTATGTATATAATTAACATCCAATTTTAAAATATACTGATGTGTTGCATTATTGCTGGAAATGTATTTCGAATAAATTGTTTTACTATATTTTGTCATTTTGTGCTGACATATTTGCTGTGACCAAGTTGAGTCAAAACAAAGAAATAAAGGCATTTGAAATGTAATACAAAATTAAATGAAATTAAAACAACTTTTTTAATGAGCATCATGTGTTTTTTGTCATTTTATTCTTTTCGGCATTTCAGTGCTCACCAGACCACGAGAGACACGTCTATTCGTCCTCTATCATTTAAACTTACACCACAAGCTGATATAATTACAAAGCTTACATGACATGGTCTCAAAGCCTTTTTTGACTGTCTTGAAAAGAAAATTAAGACTATAAGTGTGCGAAATATATATTTTTACGCTACTGCTGTACACGCCTAAATCGTCAAAGACATCAACAGCAGTGTACAACAAGTGCAAGTGTAAAAACACCTTTTCAATGATCAGGAACATTTTTTATGCACGTACATACGTACACTCATAGTTCATATCACACATTTTTGTCAGAAATCACCATCATCATCTTCACTGTCAGCCTCAAAAACTTTATTTCAGGTCCTTCTTTTTTTTGCAAACGGCTTTCTTGATTTTTAAATTGGCATCATATTTATGTCGCTCTCATGTGCTCATGTTCATCGTGAGCTCGTCAATCTAAGATCAAAGATGAATTTATGAGTTGTTCTAAAAATATTTTCAAAGCAGTGTGTCACCTTGATTTCTTTACGCTTTCAAACTACACCCTTTCCACTGGGTTGTATAGAGCTTCCCGAGCAAAATATTTTACGGTGTGCAAAAAGCATATTCATATTATCATATTCATACAATTTGTGCAAAAAGCTCCGTCTTTCTTCTTACGTACAAGTAATAATATGTTTTAAAAAAGCCTGAAAATGTAATGCATAACGTGTAATATATAAAAATGGCTGCTCAAACCAATCCTTTTGAAAAACACTTTTTAGCATTTCGAGTTACTTTACTGAAAAAACAGAGACATTCGATTCCATATGTTTTCACCAGAGTATCTTTTACTTTGACGGAACTTTTCATGTACATAATATACGGCACTTTCAAAAGATTACGGCATAATGTTTGAAGAACTGTAACGAGACTGTCGGATCGTGACATTGCTTTTTTTCAGAAATCCGATGGTGCAGCCACAACCAACAGTACTTATCCACAAAGTGACGATTTCATAAGCACTTTCTTTTGCATAGCTTTCAAAGATTTTATACCATACTGCTCTCCAGGAAAACTGAATACATAAAATTATATACAAGCAAAAGTTACTTTTAACAGGCGTTCCTTGACTTTATAAACTTTGTGCCGTAATATTTTCAGTGCTAGTTAACAAGGTAAATACGAGTGTCAATGTTTTAGTTTTTAATTAAGTTAACCTTATTGTTCTTACATGGCCATGAATATGGAATCCATATACTGGAGAGACAAGGAAAAGATTCGTTGCATTGCACTTTTTGACACGGTTAGTTTTTTTCCACACAATAATTTTTAAAAATAGTGAGCCCAATATTATATACACCGCATATTATTCAAAATTAATTAGTCTTGTGTGTGTGCGCATGTACTTTGATTATTTAATAAAAATATTTTATTGGCAGATATTAGCAATATTCATGTTCGGTTTCTATTTGGTGGGAGGTGTGTTTTTGAACACAATCATCATTGATATTCAAAAAGGGCTTTTATCAAAGTTTGCACGTAAGAAAATATTTACCTGCTCAGAACGAAAAGAGGTGCTTAAAAGCTACTCATACATAATTCATCCTTGATAATTTTTTTTACAGTGATTTTGTCGTCAGGAGCTGTATGGGTTGGAATTTTCTTTATTACGTTCCATCAAATGCGGACGTCATACAACTTGTTCATCGTTACGTATCAGGTAAACAGAAATTAATCCTTATATCCATGAAGTGTGCTTTTACTTTGTGGATACCAAAAAGTAATGCTATGAAAGGCACGTATATGATATGTATTCATTTGATTATTGAAAGGACGCATTGGGACCTCAAGTAACCATAAGAAAGTCTCAAAAGTGGATGCGAGTATCATTCATTGTATTTGGGTTGGTGCTGGTGAAAATAGTGTATCTGTCAACTGGGAAATTTAACGTACTTCCATTTGTTTGGGTCATATGCGGAATTGAAATATTCATACAGATTATCGGCTTATATTTTGTTCGTGAATCAATCGATGATCTTAAACAAGAAATTACCATACTACGAAAAACTACAACGTCTTCGACAAAGTCACTTGCCCCGGAAATGATAATTAAAGTGAAGGATCCAATATCAGAAACGGCAGAACACGTATGAAACTATCGCATCGTGCCACTACATCTTCTGACCTCTGAGTGATTTAATGAACACGGTCTACATACATAAATCATTGTGTATGTATTTACGTTGAATTAATTTAGACTAAAGGTGCTAGGATTGCTACAAACCGAGAGGTCACTGATTCAAATCCCATTCACTAGGTTTATACAAGTATTAATCATTATTTTTTAAACAATATGGAAAATCATTCAGAAAAGTAAAAATGATTTTTTGTAATTTTAAATGTAAAATTGCAACATAGCAGTATTACTAATGGTGCTAAAACGGTCAAGTAGCAAGAAAATAATAGTATTCCTAAATAACAATTTATTCCGTGAGTATTTGAACAAAATCAAATACTTCATAGACTTTCATTTCTTTTCTGAAATTAGATTTAGGTAGGATAGTGTGATAGTAATGCTTTGCAGTAGTGTAGGCATGGATGAGATATTTGAGAATCATAGCCAGAATGGCTTAATACAAACAATTAATTATTATTTGGGAGCACTTTATAATTCCTACAAAACTGTCACTTGTGTTCATACAACAAAAAACCTAAAGTTAGTTAAATAATCTTTGAGTAATTTAGACGTATCTTGATGAGAACGGGAACCGTAGAACGTGTAAGCATTATTGAAAAATTGTGTTAAACCAAACTTGGTTAATGTGGGAAGGCATATTATTATGAATAAAACTTTCAAAACTGTAGTTTTGGGATGTGGAATGCAGCAAGCATATTCGCATCAAGAATGATTTATGATTTAAATGTTGTTTTTGTACTGAAGGAATATTATGCTTTACTTGACATTAATTGGCTCACAAATAGAAATTATTTTGTGGGCAAACTTTTAGCACAGCATAATATTATGTACATCTTACACACCTAAATATAATGGATGAAGACGACCAGTGTAGACAACTAAGATGTTCATTAGATAAAATCAGATTGGCTTAGGTGTTTTTAAGAAGTTGAATGAACCTTGTAAAAACTGTAGTCTTTGATTCAGAAGCCAAATAACTCTTTGCATACAACTCTAACCTATCCAAAGTGTATGTACTCCTTTCTCAACTTTTTGCCGAATCTGTCTGTTAGGTTAACACTGTTAGCTGGAGTAAAAAGCATGGAAAGAAGCTCTTCTGTAAAAATTATTTCTTGACTCCTTCCAACGGAAACATGCTCATGTTCACATTCTTTTCTCTTTCTCACTGGTAATTGGCATTACTTTCAAATGAAGTTTATAATTTCCTGTCATCTGTCGTCACAAATATATGTCTTGTAAGCCATACCGCTAACTATAATTAAAGAGCTCTTAATAGGTCCTTGACAAGGTCAAGCTCTGAGGGATTAAATTAAAGTAATTTATTTGATTTGTACATTATAAACATGCTACTTTTACTCTAAATGTGTATTACATAGCACATTAATTACGTGAACATCATGGTTCATAATTGATTAAATGAGGTGATGAGCGAGGACTGAAAACACAAAAACTCTAATTTGAATACCTTTTACTACACAAGTCTCACTTCACCCCACAGTTTTTATATCTGCAGACCTATCAACTATAAACTATGAAATGCCTACACAGTTAAAAGCAAAGAACAACGTTCTTGAATCACGAATCTTAATTTTTTCAATTAAAATACTTGAGGTTATCTTAAAATATCTTTCTTGCAAATAGTACTTTGTTACCTTTAATCTTATTTCTTATTAAGCAATTCACCTCACAGTAACAGATATTATGACATTGCATTATTAGCATCTTTAAACTGTGCGTCAATATTGATATTGAGCTGTCGGGTTCTTAAGGATGAAACACGATTCACAAGAAATCTTAAGGATACCGGACAGTTAAAAGTTGGTAAAATATATGTATCTTGAACGGAGGGCAAAGACTTCAAGATAGGAAAAAGAAACCGATTTCAAAAGGGTTTACAATTTTAAAATACTTATTTTTCGCACTCCATTCAAAAACTAATAAGTACTGCAAATTTGAAATGATCTTGAGTAGGTACTTATTGCATGACAAAGTGTGAGAGGATCCGGCATTGATTTACAATTTTTCGATACGAGCGATTGAAGACATAATTAGGTAACAAAATATACTACAGAGAATGTTATATAAAATGAAAATCCGTTTAACTCTTCCTCTTAGTCTCGCATCGTTGGTGCAGAAAGTGAATTTGCAAATGCAATGCTTCCGTGAGTTTACATGATCCACCCGTGTTTGTTGTGAAATACCGTCGCGATTAAATGAAATTGATGATGATTACACGGTATGAAAATGACTCTGCTATACACACATCAGCAACTTGTGACAAAACAACAACAAAACCGAAAAGCTTTTTCAGCTTTCTTTACATTGTGAGATGACAATTGTCTAAAAGCCAAATTGTTTAGCCCGTCCGTGGTTCCTCATCGTCTAAAAATAAGACTTTCTTCGTATGACATGAGTATAAATCCCACTTACTTTTTTACATATTCTTACTGACTAGTTACAAATTTACAATGATGATACATACTCACCGGTGGCAGTGTAGTGGGTTATTCCCTTCGTATCATCCTAATAAGTACCTACCTATTATTATGCACATAGAAAATTACAACAGTATATATAAGCATATTATATAGGATAATGAGAAATGCATAGCATATATTATATAGCATCCAGGATATTAAAAACTTATACAGACGGTGATTTTGAATATATCGTGTTACTTTGTGTTGAATTTGAAAGATACATTTTATGCATGTTGATTTTTTAGAGAAACAAGGTGGGATATTATGTCATACAAGTCGTCGCATGCTATGAACTCCATGTTCTACACGGAGACAATCATTTTTAAAGTAACCGATACGGAAATGAAAATGGGTTGTATGTTGTAGGTAAGAAAAAAAATGTACAGACAAGAAATAAAATTGGGAGACAAGTTTTTAAAACACGTGAATACATTGCACAGGGTTAGATAAGAAGAACATCAACTAGCAAGTTTGAAACTGGCCCAACTTAGTAACGGTGTAGTAGGATGTTTTGATAATATTTTCAGAGATGAGAAGATGAACACATTATGCAAGATTGTTACTGTCTTGGGTGTGTGGCAGGCATAAAGAAAGAAAAAGATTTTTCTTAATTTCATTTTGAGCATTACATTACAACAGCAACTTCAATATATGAAATCTCACTATCCGTTCATTTTATTTAACTCAAAGTAATTGGCGACTGTCGACTGACATAAAGATATCGTTATTTGCGGTGGTGCACATACCATTTAGTAGTGTGATAATCGCGAGTGACAAGCGTGGTTGTAAATTGACTGTCTTTATGCTATCTGGTGAGAAAAGTGGTGGTGTTATAATTCAAAAGTGATAAAAATGGCAGGTGGTGACCCATGGAGGAATCGAAAAATGGTTCGAGTAAGCTCAGCAATTGATATGGTTAGCGAAAAGTCAAAACATTTTTATAACTTATAATATCATGGTTCAATTGCAGTAGAATTAATTACTTTGATAGCACATGAAAATATTGTGATTCACATTCACATTATTCATGCAAGCGTAAGAGGACACACCACAGAGGTCTATTGGAATTCTTGTAGTTTCTAGTGTTATTTTGGTAGAAGATATATGCGTGTGCAATCCAACAAATTTTTTTATTGTTTCCACGATTGTCACCTACTTGTTGTGGTGGTGGTGTACCAATCCATAACCAGCCATGTACTGCATGCAATGCATTGATGATGTTTCCGTATTCATTCACTCTTACAGCCTTTTCCCAAGAATTAGTCACAGTGCTTTCTAATTTTTTATAGCTATTCCCGATAACTATTATGGGAATTTACATGTATCGGTTAATGTATGAAAGAGCACCCGATGGAAGAGCAACCAACGGATTTTACACCCCGAGAGAGAGTGCGTGTTACTATAAATTTTATTATGTTCTTACTCCACTTTTAGTAAAAGTCTTTTACTCATACACCTTTTTCGTCAGACAAAAGTTGGAACGGTTTTGTTTAAAAATTTGCAGAACAGGGAGTTGCTGTATTTTTGTGGTGCGGAGCTTTCATAATAAACATTGTTCAGCTCTTTCTTACTTACTATCTCTTTACGTCTGTAAAATTGGTAAGATAATTAAATAACAGTAAATACCGAATGAACACCGTTTTATTTTAAACCATTAAATGAAAGTAAATACGATTTAAAAAAATACTCGATGCAAGAATTGTTTAAAATGGGTGTCTGTATATTGCGCTTTCAGGGTGTCAGGGACGCTGAAGTATCAATTCGGACCTCAAAGTTATGGTTAATATTTTCTAACGGTTTGTTTGTTTTGCTCCTCTCCGAATTCATTTTCTTCCTATTTTTTGATAAAGGATATTATGGTAGTAGAAAAACAATTTCAACTTTGTTATGTGCCGCAGAGCTGTTTTTCAAACCAGTTGGAATGTATTTTGTAAAAGATTTTATTGACGATTTGAAAGCAGTTTATTCCTCTCCGCCTGCCAAAGTACAATTTTTAACATTTATCAATAACGTTAGGAAACCAAACCCACAACAACCACCAACTGACTCTGAAAATGTTTAAATGCTCAAAATTCCATATCCTGTCTTTGACACTTATGTAGATTGCAGGTATACAAACTATAGGTATGCATAAAATTCGAAAAGGCCTTTTCTACGTCGTAAAAGCATAGTATATATATGTATAAGATTATAATCCGTAATTTTGGTTCATGTAATAATTTTTCTTGTAAGCGTCTGTTTATTGTAAGAAATTAATTTAGTTTGACTTTGAAAACATAAAGTAGTAAAAATTATAAAAATTTGAAATTACATACGTAAAACAATAAAACTATTGATATACAATGTCCAGTAGTAACTTTGAAGGAAGGCTAAATCCCAAACTTTAAACTCAATCGACTAGACTTACTACCAGATTGCCTCAGTTTATGTCTAGGTTTAAAGTTTGAGCCAGTCTTAGGCGTAACAGAAGGAGAATGACGATTGTTTACTGGTGCTGCATATTCTAGTCCGTATACTGATAGCATGGAGTTGGATGTTATCGGAAAGGAAGAGAGTGGAAAACAAATTATTCCGCAAGGTTTGTTAATGGAGACCGGATTGACTACAGACTCGTCAGTAGCATACGCAGAGCTGGAGTTGGCCTCATGAGTGGATGTATTATTTTTTAGCTGCGAGGACTCCATCCCTTGCTGACATGGCAGAGTCTTTTCATTTGCAACTTTTGTGTCACTCGTCCCTTCTTCACTAATATTTGGTTGCGATAAATTGGTTGACCCATTGATGGAAAATCCATCTGAAACTAGTGAATCATTGCCGGTTTTTTCAATGTTGGCCAAACTTTTTAGTCTTTTTTTCCAAGGAAAGTAGTTTCCGCTTGGATCACAGGAAAATAATGCTTCATCTTCTGATACTAACTCCTGTTTTAAGCCGATTGAAATGGACCAACGGGAGTATTGGGGTGCAACCATAGGTTTTATTGCATCCGTACTTTGTAAATGAAGCAGAGAAGTCTTGCAATGCGCTTTGATGTCATCAATATCTAAGTACCTGAAAAGAAACAAAAATATAAATTGTATAGAAATGAAATCACATATCTTATGCTTCATCTTTAGACAACTTACTGCAATTCGCCACCATCATTATCGAGATCATTGGGAACATCCAATACGGTTCCATTCGTTCGAAATACAAATCGTTGGACAACGTAAGAAGTCTTATTCTTTTCAATCATAATGTGCATAGCACATCCCTCAGAGACGTTTCTATGCATAAACAGTACTACTTTTTTGCTAACTTCCTCCACATATTCCAGAGAGGAGGGGTGTATGAATTTCTGCAACCATAAATTAATACGAATCAAAATGAGCCGCGTAAACAGATGAATAATCTCAACCGTAAGTAGTTTGTACATTTCTACTATTGAAATTTTTTTTCCCAACAAAACTCACAGGAACTGTGATGCCAAATTTTCGAGTCGTTTGAAACGCATCACTAGGACTTAACTTTTTCTTCTGTACGATTATGGTGAATGCATATTTGAAATACTTTTTCAAAACTCTGAACAGTTCCAATATTAACTCTTGTTTAGCTGCTGGGTTTATTGTTGTCTTTTCGTCCTCACTTCTACAACGTATCGGTTTCGCAGCCCTAATACCAAATTTAAAGATCTTCACAGGGCTGGAGTTCAGTTCATCATTCTCATTTTTACTGAGTTCATCATTATGAGCGACATTAACATCTGTATTGATGGTTTCGAATACTTCGAGAGTAGGAACCAAACTTTTTTTTTCTACCACAAGCTCCGAGGACGGAATTAGTGTAATATCATCAGCCTCACGCGTTGTTATGAGTTCGCTGCTAGCACCAACGCAGGTACTGGAAGTTGCCATTTTTGTAGGTGCAACGGGGGTTTTCCTTTGAACTGGAACTACTTTCACTTTCTCATTACAGTGATTTGAGATAAAGTTATTACACCTTATCTTACACTGTTCCTCTCCTCACAGCACAAAAAACTCTTAAACCAAAACTCGAATTATTAAAACTCCAATGCAACACTTTCTTCCAGTCGGATGGGTGGGCCCCTGCTGCATGTTCATGTTCTCATTGCATACTAACTTTACTCTGCGTGCGTGTCATTCATTAGGAAATCATCACTTGTCAATGAAATTTTATAATTGAGTAAAATATTTACACACAACAAACTTACTGCGTGCACAATGCAACTGTCTTTCGTAAATTTTCAACTTTTCTGTGCTAAATGTTTTTACATTTTTAATGTGATGTAATCACACTGCTACAGTGTAATTTACTGGAGTATCTTTGTGTAAGCCATCATCGCTATCTTGTAAAGTACCCAGTACCCTCTTATGATTTTACTTCAAAGGCATTTTTTTCTTTTGTCTGCTAGCTAAACTTCGTTTTTGAAGCTTCTATCACCCATACCGCCATGAAAGACCCGGTGATAGATAAGGCAGAGAGTGTTAAGTAAGTGTTACAAAATGTACATTGTAAATACAGTACACAAGCAGAGAGTGTGTATGTAAAATACATACTGCACCGTCTAAAACACATGATCATTCTTCTACCTACACAGTACATCCCGTAAAAACTACGCGGAGTCATGAAATATTCTTGTAGACTTGCTTTAACGGCTTGTCATGCAGACTCTTACTTAACTTTCATTTCATGCCTCATGGGGCCATGTGAGCTTTTCCAATAGTTTATTAATTTGAATTCTCGTTTTTTCCTTCCTGGTGCTTTTTTTTCTCTAATTTCTGTTTTTACAAGTTGTTGTGTTATACAAGCAGATAGATACAAAATGTATCATGCTCTCTTTATATATTCAACGGTAGATACATAAATGCTATTTTATACAGATACAATTTTATCTTTTTTGTTGATAACTTGATGATGCACATCAATTGGTATTGGTAGTGGTAGTAGTAGTGTGGAATCTGCCTCAGGAAAAGACACGAATTCAGTCCAAGCTTACCTAGTAGTTAGCGATAGCAATATCAGGTTGGTGTTCGTTCGTGTTCAGTATTTACAAATTGGTGAATAGAATGTAGTTTTTTGATCATATACGACATATCATTATTATGATGAATGAACAGTTAATTGCGTTTTTTATTTTTTTTACAGAAGATATGGTAGGGAAAATAGAGCAGCTACTACTAGCCAGAAAGAATCACAGACAGTGCAGTGCTAAGCCCTAGCCATAGAGCCTACTACAACTTTTAGCGTTGTTGTTTGCATTCAAAAGTGCAGTAGTGCAGGAGTGCAGTGTTTATTTGTTAGCGATGATTAGAATTGTGTGTGCGGTCATACACTACAAATCCATAAAGAGTCTCTCTTTCCCCATCATCCAGAGAAAAAGTTGATTCCTAAAGTCGCAAAATCCCTTCACACCTTTCTTCTGCCCTGTAGTAAAAAGAGCGGTCCTCGGTCGTTAATGCTATGAAAGGAAAAACAAGAAGTCCAATTAGAAGAATTTGAATATTATTGCCAGTACTTAGTACACGAGACAAATCAACTATGTTAATTAATTAACAATTTACGTAGAGTAAATACAGGCAGACCGTTGACCGTGCTTACGTATGCTTCCAGTATCTAAACCTGCGTTCTGTTGTCATTTTTTTAGCTGTTGTCTTCTATAACTCATTACAGTTTTATTAGGTATTTAACTTGCTGAAATGGTGAACTTTTGTATTGTTTTGTACCTCTTTCATTTTTTAAAAATTTCGTAAGCTCATGAAGTACCAAAGTGCGAAGAGCATATTATTAATACACATTTGAACCTTATCCTCCGTAGTGAACAGAGAGGTGGGAGGTAAAGTAGTTCACTTGTCGCATAACAGGTTTTAAAATGTAACTGGGCAAGCAAACTAAATTCTTGAGCTGTGTTGTGACGTGAGTATGGTGAATTTGTGAAGTGACTGTCAAGCACCTGTCTGGTACACTATCAATTATCAAGCATCACATGACGATTGACAATCTATAGAGTGAAAAGTGAAACCCGCCAAGTCAATTAGTAACTTTTTAACGAGAGAACATAGAACAATCCAAGCTGTGGCCTCAAATGTCAAAGCTAAATTAGTGATTATGTTATCGTCATTACTATAAATACTGCAAATCTCTGACATGTCCTGGTGAATGTACTCCCAATTTTGGAAATCTAGTGAGTTTTTGTTCTGTGATTTTTAAACATTCTTACCAATCTCTATCCTCTATATATTATTTACCATTATTTAGTTGTAGATCATAGATTATGGACATTTAACTTAGTACAGAGTACAGATAGTGCATGCAGAATAGTTCTTCTTGCTACTGAATTTTATCGTAGCTGACATTTTAGTTGTTGGCATTTTTTCATGAGAATTGTGAACGATTTCAGTATTATTGACAAGTCGTTGGTTAAAGTTGAAAATCCCTATTCTAGGGGCGGTTAAGATGGCTTTTTAGGTCGATTTTACTAGATTGGCGACGGTCGAGTGACGTGTTGATTGCCAATTGCTGGTGTGACATAATGTCATTTCGTCCCAGCCTCTTAGCATTCCATTCTTCAGTAGTTGTAGTTGGCGTCTTAGGTTGGAGTTGGTACATGATTTCAGTTTTGTTTCTGTTTCGGCCATTACTTATCGCAATAGTTT
>JAHZMZ010004808.1:0-10228 GCA_027743805.1 Lepidocyrtoides sp. E14
ATTACCTACTACACTTACAAAGAAACTTTTTTTCCTACTAAAAAAAGGAAATAAAGTATGAGACGAAAAGTAGGAAGAAGAGGACGAGGAGGTGGAGAGGAAGAAGAAGAAAATGGGTTTAAAATGGAAATGAAGCTCATTGGAAATGGGTGTTGCAGGAGAGAGGAAAACTGAGAGAGAGAAAAAAAGAGGATTGGCTGACGACTTTTTATTTCATATTTATCATTTAAAGAATACGAAAAGACATCCAGCAGCACCATCAGTAGAAGCAGTTAGCAGGGAAGGAATTGTGTGGCTAAGGAAAGAGGAACGAAAATATAAAAAAAGTAGTTTGGTAGTTGATACAAGGAAAGATCTTGTATGAGTTTTCTAATAACAAGTAAAGCATATTTACGGAGAGAGCTATGATCTTGATCGCTGTTGTCACTACGAGCTGAGAAAAGAATAACTTTCTTTTTTTTTGCAGCTTCTCTCTTTCCTTCTTTTTACGCCACTGCTGTCTGCCTGCCTGCCTGCCGCCTTAGAGTGAACACAGCAAAACGATGCCAAAGAGACTAGTGGAGGGGAAAAGTCATTATTGCAAAGGATAATAATAATGTGTAGCAGGGAAGAAAAGCAATATCATGTTCCATATTTTTTCCTAGTCTTTTTTTTCTCCCTTTGTAGATGTGAGCCTACTACACATGTGTATCTTTTGTTTACTTAATGCTACCCAAAAGAAGGAAGCGAAATAAAATAATAATAGGGACGATGATGACAAGGATTGCTAAAGGATTTGCTTCGTTACACGGCGATCCGATGGTAAAATGCTGTAATGTTGTTATGAAAGCAATCATCTATCCACCAGTGAGTGATACATGATAGTGCCCTTGTTCTCGTATCATTTTCAATCTATAACGTTTGTCGAACAAGATAAAAGAACATCAAGAAAATGATGAGGATCATTACGAGAAAACGTCAAAATGTGCCCAGTTATTGTTTTAAAGTTGACAACATAACAGCATAAAATATAATCTATCTAGAAACAAATTCTCATCAGAATCCTGTCAAGAGGATGTACGTAGGTTCTCGTACCATGCTCGTACACTGGGATACTTTCGGTCAGCTCAAATGGTCATTAGTCTTCTCTTGCTGGAACTTGTGGTTCCTACTTGTTATCACTATGAGTAAGCATCCAAATTACCAAGAATATGTCATTAATTTTTGAGGTCACGTAAAGTATTAAAATACGTAAAAAAACTGAACACTGTGTGAAGCAGATGTGCCTAACTTGAACACATTTTAGTTCCACCAAACTAACTTCCTAGTTGGTAATCAGGTACGCATTCAAAGACAAGTTTAGTTGCGCAAATTAATACGCTTTCAACATAATTTTTTTACAAGAGCCATTGCCAGCGTTTACAAACGAAAACTTGCTAATGATGTATTGTACAATTTTAGTCTCTTCGTCGTTCAACATGCACAATTTTTCAAGTGGTTTACTCTGCTCTTTTAGTACTTCAGAAAGTCACCATGTCTTTCTTTGTGTAAGCTTTTTCCTGTTAATATACACATTCAAGTTTGTACACATCACCATCAACAGAGCAACCTCTGCACTGCATCATCATCGTCATCGAAAGCATGCGAGCAAACCTACTTTCTATTTTTTTTTCTTCAACGACATAGTTAGTCTTCCCTGAGTAATCATCAAAGAAAAACACTTGAATGACAAGCTGCTAGTAAATAACATCAAAAAACAGTACCAACAATATCGTTATTCTTGTTGAAAGGAAAGTTGAAACGTAAACAGCTCAATGTATGCACACACACACACACAGAGAGCAACACGATCGTAAGTTAAGTAAAGCGTCATCAGTAGCACCTTTTGTGTTGCGATGATGATGACAATTTGGGCTGTTGACATGAATGCCTAAACACACTTAACTTAAAGACATCCGTATGCTTGTATATTTCTTTATAGAATACTTTCATACGACCATTGGCATAATAATACTGATATGATATGGCAAACAACAAGAGACCTTTCCCTTAATTTATTTCCTTTTCGAGCAAACACACGCTGTTTTCTTACAATCCATTTACTCGTTTTACTTTCGGCCACATGATCATATTTAATGATAATTGGTGTTGGAATGAAGGGAAAAGAGCAATGTGACTGTAGGCACAAAAAGGAATGGAAGGGTTGAAAGGCAAAAGTCTTGATGTTTTAGCACTTGTCATTTTTTTACTTCACCTCTCTGTGTCGCATTTTTTTCTACGTTAAGTGAATTGAAGCAAAAGCAGGAAGTCAGGAATGAAAGAAATGTAATATGTAGCCCCATTCAATTCTAAAGTGTAATAGGTATATATACTAATGAAAAAGAAAGCTTATGCATATCTCTAAATACAACTCGGTGGTGTACTAATGCTTTTTGGGTGGGAAAGCAAGTAAAAATATTATTTGTTTGGTGTCGCTACTCTGCTTTGTTGATTCTTCAAAGAAAACTTTTCCATTGCAAACAGCAATGCATGATGTTTATCAAGAAAATTGTAAAGAAACGGTACAAAATATTTCTGAATCTAGTACATGTTGGATATCATATACATATTCATTGAATGAATCACATCAATCAATCAGTCAGCCAATCAATACTGGTCAATCAGGAAACCGAAAAGCCAGAGGACAAGGAAAACCTTTTCACAACTCAATTCTTTCTACTCCACCAAACGTAAAAACATGAAGTGGCTACATACCACAAAATCTGCCATGGTGTGATTATATCACACAAGCATTTATTTATTCACTTATAAACACATGCACTATACAAAGTGTAATCTCATTTTTTCATCAATCTGATCTCTTTTCATGACATGGACAATGATGGTGGCAAAAAAAGAGATTGATATTTTTTCGTCTTCATCTTAGCTCGAATTGGATTTCTTATTTTTCTTACACCCTCTCCCTATCTAGTTGGCACTGGAATAAAAACAAGCTTGATGTAAGCGCATAGCCACAATAACACCACCAAAAAACAACCTTGCCACGTCACATTGCTTCTTCTTCTTCTTCCTCCTCCTCTTCTTCTGGTACTTCTCCAATTCAATCCAAGCAGCAGCAGTAGTAGTAGCCTTGGCAGCTGAGCTCTGCTGCTCTGCTTTTCCTCAAGTTTTTACTTTATTGCGTTGCATATGGAGATTTTCATATTAATGGGTATAAGGTTAACCCCCAGATCAGAGTGAGAGGAAAGAGGGTTGACTCTATCAAGAAGAGAAAAAAGAACGATGCGAGTAGATGGGCGTGATGCCAGAGTGTCAACCAGATCTTGATGAATTACACTTGATATGCTCTCTATTCTTCCACCCTGCTTACTTTGCTTACCACCAGTGCTGCGACGACAAACTGTGAGTAGTAGAGAGTCCTTCGTGTGCAATGCGTACTTTTTTCCGTACATTCAAAGTTACGTACATACATACGACCGACGACATGTCGTGCTTTCATGAGATGCAGCAAAGTATGTAGTAGTGGTAACGAAACAATTTTCATTCAACAAGAAAGAGTGACATCAGCCTGACACGCTGCCCAACTGAGCCCTTCGTTTTCTCTCTCTCTGTAATAAAACATCATGTCTCCTTCCCTCCAAAGGAGCTGAAGAGAGAAGGACTCATTTCACAAATTCATTTGCCGGTGATGGGTCTACACACAGCAAACCGCTCATCTCTCAAAGAATTTCCTTGTCAGTCACCACCACTACTATCATCAACAACAGCGACAGAAAAAGCAGCAGCAGTAGTAGTAGTAGTACAATTACACCCAGTTTTATTCATCGTCGTTTGCGTCCTCAACCTCATCATCATACTGCCTACCCCTTACTCCCGCCACTTTTACTCATGTTGCTATTTATTTACCACTATCCTGTTCCATTTTATTTTTCAGGGCACACCATCAAATCAAAATTGGCAACAATCCTTTTCATAAGCAGCGAGCTGATAACCAACTTGACTGAATGACTGACGATGAGTGATATCATCACGCGAGATTTTCGATATTGTCCAGACGAGCCATCAAATCTCATGCCAAACCAATTTATATTTTAATATAAGTAACAGTAAAATAACAAGCATGTGTTATGTAGAACACACACGCCAAAAAATCAGCAATCTTTAATTTACTCGGTCTCTATTTTTTTCTACCAAAAAATATGTAATACTTTTTGGTAAACTACATGTCACTCAAAATCATCCAGGGAACCACCCACCTTTTTGTTATCTGGTAAATCCCATTCATTCCTATTATTTCACAACGCTTTTTCAACTACTCAAAAGGAAAATGCATGATGGGTCGAAAAAAAAAGTGTACACTCCGAAAAAGAAATTCACAAAGCAGCAAAAACGTAGTGATAGTGGTGCATGCATGTTACAAGTGAGCGATGCAAATGTCATCATAGAAAACAACAGGATAACGACGACGTGCGCTGTTTCCATGCTTCCCTAAAAAAAGAAGAGCAACAACCCTCAACCAGAAACTGGTATAAAAAACTGTCATCCTTCTCATTCCCTCCCGAGAATATTATACTACTAGAGCGCGCGTGCATTACATAATATAATAGCAATAATAACAATGTACGTACATCTGTATAACTACACTACCACCATACAGTTTCAGTACGGTTGTTTTTAAGCCTTTTCTAAAACTAAATGTAATGAGGTTGAGATGTGATTCAGAATATTTGTAGGACGACGTTGACTATGAGGACGGCAGCAGCAGCGGTAGTAGGACGAAAAAGAATGATGTGTGCATTTTATGTTTGCGTATGTGTGCTTTTGACACACAAAGAAAAATACCATTATTTTTCCCCCTTGAACCCCAGTCATGTATGTATCTACTATCACTACCCTCCTACCTTCACTCTTCCATTTATTTTCTCTCTACATGCCATAAACACTGAAAAAATTGACATGCATGTTCATACAAACAGCTAAATGTACTTAAGTTTAAAAATTCAGCTTTTAAAGCGTGCATACTGTTCACCCGTTTTCTCTCTCTCTCTCTCTGCTTCCCTGTACTATTTATTTCTTATTAAGTACCAAATTTAGGTACATGACATGCAGTTTAAATAATAAAAAGTGTTTCTCTCCTGGTTTCATGTCACCGACTTTACACAAATATTTTTTTTTTTGTCTTCTACTCTACCTTATTTTCCGCCATTACTAAAAACAATAATGTCTAAAAAAGCAAATAGTTTCCGAGCAGAGATAAAAGACACTCATTTCAAGCAAGTGTAAAAGAAAGTCGAAAGCTGATTCTTAGTATTGATTCGTTTCTCATGCGTAATAACCATTGAATATAACGAGACAAGAAAAGCACAATAAATTTATAGAAAAAAATTAACTGCTGTATGGTATACTATTTATATACAATTTTTTGTTGGTTGCAATGTAAGCAAACAAAAGTGAATTGAATAGCCTTCACTTTCAAGTTATTACACTCGTTAATTTGCATTTTTGCAGTCAACAGTTCACTATATTTTCTGGTAGTGATGGTGCTCCACTAATTTGTAAATTAAATTTTCTTCATTTCAAAATGAAATCTATTTTTTTTTTCCTTAAAGATATCTTAGATATGCAGCACTTCACATCAGTATTGTACTTCAAAACGAAGGCTTGAGAAGTCTGATCTGATGATCGTCATTTATCAGCAGAGTTGTTGTGACAAAATACAAGACAGAGAAGAATACTGTTTGCTTAGTACATAAACTAGTGTACTGTTTGTTGTCACCTTTTATTTTTGCTTCTTCTCTCTTCTCAAAATAATTGCTTTTCCTGACTGCCATTCTTGAATTTAGGTAAGCGATATGTGACTTTTAATGAATTGAAGAAAAACGAGACAAAATTGAAGCAGCAAGTAGAGCAGTCGGTACAATCGCGTTTCGTTTGCCATTATTCTCTTGGCTGACGCTACTACAGCTATTATTAGAACAGTCGACAATATGTGATCACGATCGATCTCCATAATATTTTCCACCCGGCAGTAAAAGTGTGTTCATGCATGATCTCCACCACTTTTTTCCCTTTCTTTCTCAGTGTTCTTCTTCTTCTTCTTTCTGCTTCGAGTGTAATTGAAGATATGTCGGTGTGTATTTATTGTGTGTACATATGTCATGTCGAACATGACCATCGATGTCGTCTTCCGCCTCATCGTCATCATCATGATCATGATCAACTTCACCGATCAACTGAACCATGCTGCTGCGTGGGTAGGTAGATTCAAGCAGAGCAGTAGTAGTAGTACCAACAGCAGCAGTGGCAGTTTAACTATATTATATTTTTTTATACAAGAAGCAAGAATCAACTCACCTAGAAAAATGGTCAGAAAGAGAAAGCGAAACAAGAAAGGAAATGGGGGAACTGGGCTTTTTACTCGTTACTTCTCTTTCTATTTTTTTTCTACCTCCCTGTCTGTCTCTCTTTTTCTTTCTCTACTTCGTTTTTTTCTTCTTTTTTTACTTGTGTGCTAGTACAATTGTAAAAGCTGTCGATAACAGGATAATAATAGGTTTCACGTTAACGAGAAAACTTTTTCTTTGCTGGCTCTCTCTCTCTCTCTCTCTCTTCTCTCGAAAATGTATTTTTTTCTCATGTGTTGTTACTTCGTTTACAACCAATTCAATATAATTTTGCTATCTCTCTCTCTCTCTCTCTCTCTCTCTCTTTCTCTCGTTCACTCTCTATTTTCTGATAAGAACTTGTGTATTATTAAAGATATGTAAAGGTGAACATGCATGTTCTTGTAGCTGTGGTGGTAGTAGTAAGGCTACAATGACGATCGTTTTTGATAACATAACATTTTTATAATGTAGATATCGCGCAGGAATAAACGAAAGGTGGTGATTGTACCGGTGGTGATGGTGGTGGCAGGTTAAGATATGTGTATCAAAAAGCAATCATTTTGTCACACACATGTTTTGTAGGTGTACAGTGTGAATACATATTATAGTAATCTACATTTAATACATTTGTGTAGCAATGCTTCATAGTAATAGCAGTGGTAATGGTGCCATGATAACGGTAATCATATTAATAGTAATGATGACAAGTCAGCCTGGCTAGACTATAAATATCTGCTGGCATGGCGTTATTATCTTTAACATTTATTATATTTTTTTGGAATTGCCAGCCCTCATCAATTTATTTATTTACGCGTAGGAATTCGTTTGACACTGGAAAAATATTCAGCAGCAGTGAAAGAAGTAACTACACATATTATGCTAAATGTTCTTTCTTCGTTTTTAATGCTATCCAGTCGATTCGTCTAAAATACGAACACTTTTATTATGCATGTGTCTCTAAAACACCATATGCATTTGCAAACACACAATCAACCACATTCACTTGGATGACAGCATGACTTGTCCGTTTTTTCCTTCTCTCCTTTGGTAGATGGATACAACAGCTATAAACGTAGGTATTATTTTTAACGTTTTTATTTACATGCTATTCCAATTTGTAAAAAGGCGGTCATTTATTATGAGCGCCCGTGTTGAGGACGACGATGATGGTGAGCAAGTCAGGTGAGCGAAATTGCCTTTTTATTCCAAATTTGTTGTCAACCAAAACCAACCCACCTAAAGTAACTAACTGTCTGTGTGTGAGTGTGCTTTGCAGGTGGGATTGCATTAGCAGCAGCACGAACCAGTAATACTAGTGATTCAGTCAGATATACTGTAATTCTTTTCTCGCGTTCATGTAAAAATAGTATATTATGCTTTGACAAAAATATCAAACAGGAGGTGAGCGGCTACGATGATGAGGGGCTCAATAAATTTTCAGCTCGTTTCCTATGACTTATTGGCAGAAAAAAAAATTGTAACTTGTGACTTGTGTGCTTTCTATCACTCTCTCAAGCCCTTTTCTTGGTTCGTCAAACTTTTCTACTAGCCGTGTAATATGTTTCATTCGCACACACATTATTACAAATTACGAGCTCGACAATTTATGGGCTAATTTAATGATAATTTTTTTCCGCGTTTTTCCCATTTTTTGCAATTTTCTCCTTGTAAACCTTCGTGTTTGCATGTCTGCTAAACCAGCAAAGGCAGTATTTATAGTAGTTGGTAGACTGGTGGTGGAACTCCCATACCATTATAAAAATTTCTCCTTTTCATTCCATCAGAACAAAAAAGTCGTTGTACATTAATTAGATTAAACTGGTAGAACTAGACTTCTCCTCTCGGTGTACTGCAGTAACTTACAGAGAGCAGCAAGAAAATCCATTATGAGTGGAAAAAATGGGGATACAATACTACATCTACTACTGGCATACTGCTGAACAACGACGGACGCCTTTCTGCCACAAAAATGCTTAAAGCACAGACACATATAAGTCAATACTAAAAGTACGTGTGGCAGTATAACAAGTTGTGTGATATACGTACATTATAGAAGAAAGAGTAGAATTTTTTTTTTGGATTTTCAGATTGAATCAAACAAGCCATTTTTTATTATTATTGCTTTAATATTATGGTCAATAAAAGTAGCCCTAGGAATGAATCAAGAAGAGTTATGTGCCTATTAAAACACGGTCGGAACAGAACATGCAGATAATTTGCTAGAAACAAGTTACTTTTTAATTTTTTTTTCGTTTGCTCAAAAAAGGCAGTAGGGAATTGCAAATAAAATTTTAACCAAACTGGCGACGAGGGAGGAAGGAAGGCGTCTGGAATTCAATTAATTACGTCAATGCATTATTTCTAGAATAGGTAACTTCTCTGCCCACCCAGTTTTCCATAAGTACGGATATATTTGCTCGCATAAAAAAACGGATAAGCGGTTACAACGTTGATGATCAATGCAACATATAAACGATGTCACTCACTAAATTGTTTTTTTTTATTTCAAAAGAGTTTTTTTGCGATCGATTCTTCTGTCTTGTCATTTTTACAATGAGTTCTTCCCCTTTTAATTTTTCGACAGCACAAAAGCTCACAGCTCCATCCAAACATTGCTGTCAATCGGGAAATGTAGGAGTGACTTTAACAGGTTCTTCCTGCAAACTCGCAAACCTCAATAAAATCAGCTGGTGTGTTCAGTATGCTTACTTTAGCTCACATTCCATTTAATCCTTTTCCACCAAACAACACGGGAAAAAAGTAGCTTTGGAGGAAACGCACATAAAAACCACCAATTTTTTTTTGCGGATATCCGTTTTAGACGCTAATAAAAGCCCATCATACCACATTATTGCCACCATCACAAAAAACTCCTGTTCTGTTCTGCTCTTCTATATCTTTTTTTTCCATTTCTACAAAAACAATAAAATTTGGCATGAGCAACAGCAAGGAACACAAGCGCTAGTACATATAAGAAAACAATTTATTACTATTGCGCATTCATAACACCATTCTTCATAAACACATATGGAGGAATCAAACAAGACAACAAATAATAACACTAGCAATTGTTAAACAAGAAGCGAAAAAAAATTATGGTATTTGTACAGCAACAAAGAACATTAAAGCATTTTTTTCGTCTCCAATAGAACAAAATAATATAATGCAACGTAGTATTAGCAATGAAACTTGCTCCATATCATTTCAGAGTTTTTGCTCTTTTTTTCTACCATGCTTGTTTTCTTGATTCTGCTCCTGCTGTTGTTGTTGTTGTTGTCATGTCAGAGAATTACAACGAGCAAAAAGGAGTTGATCATTATTAATGGGAAATAGCAGGAATGGGCGGTGCACTGCTGGATTTTCCAAATAACTGGAAAGAGAGAAAGGAATTATGTAGAAAATGAAATGATGACGGTGGTGGCGTTAGTAGGAAAGTTAGTGAGAGAGAGAGAGAGAGAAGGAGAGTTTTTATCCAGTGCCTCAAACTACCATGATCATGATCACTGCTGCTACTTCTATATGATCATCACCATCGTCATCTTCCTCGTATGTATGTATATATTTTCTTTTTTGCAGCAGCTGCTAGTATGTAGCTTTTACATTTTCATTCACTTGCACTTTTGTGCCAGCGTAGAAAATTGTATGACTAAAATACGTAATAAAAGAAAGTAAAAAATATGTTTACCAGGGTGGAGAGAGAACGAGCCAACTAGTTTTTGACTAAAATGAAGAAAATCAAATGTGATATTGTATGCCAGGCTTCCGTGTGTGTGCAGTGTGGTGTGTGTGTGTGTGTGTACATATCACAATAAAACTTTTTCACCTTTCTTTACTCCATCTTTCCATGCGTTTGTTGTTAAGAG
>JAHZMZ010004809.1:0-10545 GCA_027743805.1 Lepidocyrtoides sp. E14
ACCTCCTCCACTAATTAAACCCCCACCACTACCACCACCACCACCTCCTCCTCCTCCTCCCGTGTTATGTGGACCATTTGCCATACCAGCAATCATGGAAGAGGATGGACCAAGACCAAACTCAACCTCGAGGTTGTCATCCGTAACAACAACTGAGGGATGCCTGCCGGTTGCACCGAGAAGTTGACTAGTCACAGCCGTGGAGTTTCTCCGGAGTTTCCGAGGGTTGAATATGGCCGAGATGCCAGGCACTTCTGGCCTCGATAAACGGCGTCTTGGGTCATTATTCATTGTGCATGCTGTGTTGCTTTCTCTCCTTTTTCCCTTATACAAAAAAAGCCTTGCTTTAAGCTATGTATGTATACTGCTTGCTGATGTCTTTTGCTTGTTTCTCACTTATTTTTTTATATACTGTTTTCCCTCCTATACACCACTATAATAACCATATTATATTCCTCCATTCCAACTACTCGACCACCTCCATTCGCATTCTTTCTCTTTGCTTTCCCCTACATCCATAATGTTATTATTACTATTCATTTTACACACAAAATGTTCATATGCACCGTACCATGTATATTGTATCTATATCTCCCGCACTCACTTTTTACTTATTACTATATATTCACACACACATTCCATCGCATATGTGGTTTCGTTATATCTGTACTTCTACTCCTGCATGTTTCATGCAGTATTATGCTAAAAGGACGAGGACACCGCTTTCAACCGCCGCACATACTTTCTCTTCAATAGCAATAGTACTTGGTGTACTACTAGCAGTACAGTAGTATATAAAATATTATTAAACTGTTCCACACTTTTTCCTCATGTGTCGTTTATACGTTCATTTTTTTTGTGTTATGTTGGTTCCTCCATGCCAAAAACAAAATATTTGTATATGTATCAGCAGCCGCACAGCAGTTAAAGTTGTACAAGTAGTTGTTGTTGCAGAGCTCCCTACTATTTTTTTGTTGCTTTGCTTTCCCTACAAATGTCGTGTGCTTTTCTTCACTTTCTGCTTCCTTGTTTGCCTTGCTTGAGTCAGTGCCAACGACGGGACAGGAGAAGAAGAGCTGTGCTATAGATATAAAAAAAGAAAAAAAAGTACAAGTTACATTAATATATATGCGGAATAAGAGAGAACACATGAAGATATGTATGTACGTATTTAGGTAATATGCATAGATTATAATGAACCGGGGAGTAGGCTATATAGTAGATGGCATTATGCCGCTAGTGCCTATTTTCTAGAGTGATATGTGTACTTGGGCATTCTTACTATTTATTCTCATGTTAAAATATGTAGGGAAAGTTATAAAAAAAGGGAAATAATGGAATGTGGTCTTGGTCCGGACTTTGGCATCATCATCATCATCTTTGTCGAGTTGGTCTAGTGAAATGAAGTAATGTTGTATGAGAGAAAGTGCAAGAAGCAAGCGAAGAAAAGCCAAGTGAAGTCACCAGAATGGCAAGAATTTTCTTGTGTAGTTTTGAGTGGAAAGAGAGTAGGCGAAAAGAGAGAGATGAATTTACACATAGAGAAGAGGGTAATAAATAAATGCATATGTATTTATTATTCGTGGTGGTGGTGGTGGTATGGTTGTGTAGATGTTTTTTTTGTATGCATGCATGGTTTTGTGGTGGTTTTGTAGGTATGTATGCATTTTGCTTTTCATGCTAAAAAGCTTCTTGATGTTGCTTTCTAGTCTACTAGAGAAGTTTGTATCGTTTTAGTGGTGGTGGTCTGCCAAAAAGGAGATGAGAGAAAGGCTGTGTACAAAAAGGAAAAAAGAGGTAGGGAAAGTGCAAACTGTTATTTTCTCGCTCAACGAACAACGTTATTTGCTGGCTTTCTCTTGATTTGAAATTGAGGAAGGAAGGTGGTACTTGTGGCATATAATCATCGGTTTTTCTTATTTTTTGACAGAAATGAAAAAAAAAGATTCATGTTGTATAGTTGTGTTAAAATTAATTTTATGAAGATAAATGCCAAAAATACAATAACAAGCACTTCAACAGACTAGGTCAGATGAAGATCCTCGGTACAGCGACAGTGTCATATTGTTGTGGCTGTTGAAATGAGAAATTGAATTTCAAGTATGGTAAGGTGGATGAGTGATGACATTTTGCTGGTATTTACAAACTGATGTCTTTAAAAAAATACATCCAAGAGCATTTATAATAAGATGGATAGTAAAGTATAGATTACTGGATAATTGGAGATTTGAATGATATATTTATTGAAATGAGCAAAATGCTCATTTGTAGAGTGAAATTGCAAAGCACCTTTCTATCAACTTAAATTGCCATTAAACTTTATTAAAATTAAAATTCTTAACTTCACTATTCTGTTAGAAAAGCAGGAAAGCAATCCCGCTCTTTTCCCCAGATAATTGTATTATCATCATATGGAAAATCATTAATAATTATGTCAGCTCTTGTCTCATGCTTACGTGCCTCTACTTTCTTCACAAATTTTAAGATTAAATATCCCCTATTACTGCTACTACTTTCAAGGAGTTGTAGAAGGGAAGGAAACGATAAAGGGCAACAGAGTAAGAAATAACATTCACAAAATCCTCAACTGTTTTAATGACTTTCGCAGTATAACATGTATGCATGCATGTCGATCCATGCACGTAGTACGTACATGCTTGTTAGCTGCGTGTGTGTTATGTTGTGTCGTGTCTCGTGTTTAATTTAACATTTTGGAAAACAACATTCGATCCAACAACATGGCTAAAGAAAACCTAATGATTATTTCGACCCTGTCCTCGTCTTCTTCAAGTTTTGCAAAAGGTCAAGCGAGTTTTGTCGTGATGCCCGCAATCAAGACAAAACAAAGCATAAATACGTATAAAATTAAGTGAGCAAAATTAAATGCTCTTTTTTTCCTTAAAAAACCTCTTGGTTTGTTTCAAGAACTGAGTCATTTTAAACTACAACTTTTCCCAAAACCAACTTTGCAGATACTTAATGAAGTCTTTTATCCTCTTAAAATTTCCACTAATAAATTAACCCCTGTTTACTTTCTCCTTTTCTGAAGCATATACTACTTTGTGTACTTGTGCTTTTCTAGCTCTTT
The DNA here is from genome assembly GCA_027743805.1 of Lepidocyrtoides sp. E14. NCBI lineage: Eukaryota > Metazoa > Arthropoda > Collembola > Entomobryomorpha > Entomobryidae > Lepidocyrtoides > Lepidocyrtoides sp. E14. The sequence continues at coordinate 3,089 of JAHZMZ010004809.1, forward strand.
CGGCCCATTCAATTAAAAAGTCTGCTAAACAATTGTTGCTTTTCCTTTAAGTAAACGCTGATGAAAAAAGTTTAAAGTAGAACTACAAGTGATAACTTCAATGGTCACATGAGGATATATTTAAAATGTTCCTTTTTGGTATTAAATGCATGCTAGTGTAGAAAGAAACAAAACTTCATCTTTCTTGTCTGTACTTTCAGTGGAAAGATTAGGAAACAACACAACTTTGTTTTCCAAAATGCATATTAAAACTTTTATTTAAAAATTGCAAGCACCATGAAATTGAGCTTTGAACATGTCTGCTGACTAATTCAGTGAATGCAGAGTTAAATTCTAAGAAAATGGCAAATAAAAGGTTCGTTTATAGCAGACACGACATTATCGACTTTCAATCTTTCTCTCGCTCTGTTTGGAAAAGGGAAAGGAGGAGAATATATGTGGTAGGAAATCATGCAAGAAAGTCATATTTGCATTTTTCGGGCATTGCTCACTTTGCTCGTTTCCTGTAAGTACCATAATAATAAACATGGCAGATTATGATGCGAGGTGCGTTGCGTTGTTATTGTTGTGTGTGTATGGTTAGGTTAGTTAGCGTCATTCCAAGTCCGCATAAGTAGGTCTTCAAAATGATATGCGTCTCTTTACCATTGTGCGACTGACGCATACAAAACCTTGCGGCGATTTTTCACGCAATATTGGCTTTTTAAGCAGTTTTAACACTCAACTTCACTTGGTCGATTCGCACTCCAATTGTCATTAGTAGTGTATGTCTATTACGTCTGTGAATAGACACTCCAATAACGTAAAGATTTGTTAACGTCGAATAAGACAACCAACCGATCATAAGACTAGTTGACTAGTTGGTGGTGTGAAGCAATGGTAAATACTAGAAATGCAATTACGTGCATAAATATTGATAGATAATGTCAAACGATCATATCTGAAAATGAAAATGTCATCTAGGACGAATCCATTAGCGCATGTAGTAGTGATGATGATTATGATACATGCATAGGTACTACCTATACCATACACACACACACTTACTTTGATCCGATAAGTGCATTTGGTTAGAGTGAGTCACTAATATGATCTTATGTGTTGGTCAAGAGCCAAGAACACATAAAAAATAAACACATTTCACCCAAGTTATTAGCGAAATATGGCATAACCATGAATTGTCAACTCAATATCATAACACAATGTCATTTTTTTCTCTTCATCCTTCAGCTGTTCTGGAATAGTGCAATCATAGGATCCATTATATTCTTTATAAAATCACTAATTTTTCCAGAGTGCTACGAGATCAGTTGCGCTAATTCGTTTTGTCCTTGTATATATTTCAGTTAAAGTGTTATCTACTTTTGAAGAAATTAGCTGTTTTAGTAACTCATGTAACATGAGTAGATAATCACAAACATTTACAACTTTTCTGTGCATCTGTGTAAAAGTAATGTGTAGAACTCTGGAACATTTTTTATTTCACTCCATTTTGGTTCAATGGGATTAGTGGAGAAAGAACCCAAGCTGATACCAGAGAGAATATATGACCATCTTTTTCTTTCAAATTTTGGCATCACTTCAATTTCCTTGGGTTTTCCTTGAGTAAAGCGCTTCACAGTGCAAATAGTGGTTGCAAAGGCCTCTAACTTGATGTGCGGGTTCATGGCAAAGGTTTTCTAGTTGCAAAACATTATGTTCTGCTACATTCTACAAGGCTAAGCTGCGTTTTAATTTTCCTATAAAAAATTGAAAACACAAAGAAAACTTTTTTCCTCAAAATCCTTTTCAGGGTCCAAAAGATCAGATTGGATACTACTACCCTGCTAATATTTTTCTCTTGTATAAAAGTAACAAAAAAATGCCCCACCCACCCTCTGCTCGAAAAAAATGTGATCTCTTTTTAAGGGACAAGGTCATTGTAGTAGTACATAGCTTTCTCTTTACAATGCACCAAATGAAAAAATGGAAATAACAAGATGCGACTTGTTTAATACCAAGATTGAAGACAAAATAGTAGCATTTGGCTGGATGGAGAGGTTAAATGAAAAAACGTGACATTAAAAAAAACAATAATGCACCGTGATTAAAAGCGTTGTAGTTTATACGACAAAAAAGTTACAAGGATAAACAGAATATTTAATGAAATTTAATTTGCATACAAACACAATAGATTCCCTTAAGAGATTTTGTCCTTTTAAAATTTTGTATACAAGTTGTTTTAGTAAAAATCCAGGGTCAACCAGCCAGCTCAACTTAGCAGCAGTAGCATCAACAACAATAGAACGAAGCCCCAAAACTTAGTCAATCTTTTTTTTAAACACTGCGTGTTTGCTTGTCACAGAAAATTAATTTCGTTTTTGTATTTTTTTCATAATTTGCATTTTATCATGTTTCTCATTAACAGTAGAGAAGAAACGGCATCCTCGGTGTCTGCTTTTTTGCTATCTTTAAGATTATTTGTTTCTCTGGATTAATTTATAGCTACTTGCTTTATTTCCTGTAAAAATTGGTCGAATGTTTTTTGGCACAACGGCAAACAAAGTCGAAGCGATGGAAGATTTTCATTAAAACTTATTTGTTAAAATGCAAAGTGGAAAAGTACAATCAAGTACAGTGCCAGCAAAAATATCTTTCTAGGGAATAATATGTAGGGCAAGTAGAAGCAGAAAACCTTGGCTTGGCAAAGTGTCACTATTCTTCTCGTTTCGTGTGATTGTTCTAGTAAATACAATTAAGTGGGATGGTGGTCTTAGGTTTAAACGCCTTTCTAGTTAGTAGGGTGGGGTAGGTCTGGAATTAAATACTTCTCAAAGCTGAATCTACACACCAGATCAGTCTGAGTGACCAAATGCAAGAGTCGTCTTACCATAATTATCTATGGGTACGAGGACCTGTTGTTACCTTAAAATTACATATTTTGTCGTTCAATTAAACAAAATCGTTCCAAGAAATTCATAACAAAATGGTTTTGCTGTAGCTGTTTTAGCTTTGAATGAAAGCCTTTTTGTCGTCGACTGCTGAAAGTCTAGAAAAGGGAGTGCCCTAAAATCTTCATTTTACTACTTTGCTATATTTTTTATTGAATTTATTTAAACGTGACATGCTTTTATGCTTCATTTGTTCCACCGCTAAAGCGCCTTGTCATCGTCATTCATCATCATTTCTACCGCCTCAGCAAAAAATATATAGGTGCATACATGTTCAATATTCGCTATACTTTAGTTTCCTTATTGCGACACTTAAAAAATGACCAAAAGCACTTTTCATTCAAGAAGTGCCATTTCTATCAATCCTTGTGTGGCTACTTATTGTCTACATCCACTTTCCATTCTTCACCCCAAATGGACACCATTACAGACCGAGAGGACAGTTTCAGTTTGAATTCATAAAATATCATCATCCCATTGATATAGGCCAAGTCACGCATCGTTTAAAAAACTAAAAATAAGAGCAAGAGCACTTTGCTACGGAAGAGAAAAAAAAAACTGCGAGTGGAAGAAAAGAAACAAGAAAAAAGAAAAAGGGAAAAGTAGAAAAAAACTTGCTCTTTTTTCCCATGTCGTTTTTTCCTCCGTTTTTAAAAGCTATCATCATGTCATCATAGTACGTATGCATTTACGTGAGCCTAAAACCCAAGATATAAAACGTACAAAAGTAACTTTACTTTAGTAGTAATTTTTTTTTGCAGACCGACAATTGAGCAATGGAAGTGGTCAGTGTTTTTCTTAGCCCTGCTAAAGTAAGTATGCAGTATATGCGATCGCTTCGCTGCTACACGAAAATATTTTTACCAGCAGAAAAAAAAAACAGAGAAGAAAGTAAAAAGTCAGGCAAGTTGTGAAAGCCGTTTTTGGTGAGAAGGAAGACAAGAAAAAAAGGAGGAAAAGTAAAAGCAGCTGAGCGAGTGAACCGTGTATTTAGACAGCCTACACAGTTACTGCTTTTTGTAGATAAGGTACATGTACGTATGTACGTACAGAGAGCACACACACACGACACACCACCACCACCATTCACTTCCACCATCCACGCAGTGCATTTCTCTTTTCTCCCAGCCCATCGCAAGAGAAAAAGAGAGAAGGGAAAGTCGTGGAGGGAAAATCAATAAAATCACAAAAAAAAACTAAACCAAACTTTTTACCCATGTTTGTTTTCCTGGCTAGTCCAACCAAACAAAACCACCAGCAAAAGCTACTAAACCTGCTTACTTTCTTTCCCAAATAAAACTAAGGAAAATTATGAAACTGCAACTGAAAGAAAGCAAAAAATCAAGAATGATGGAATGTCTTTTAAAATATAAAGAGGTAAAAAAACTGCCACTAGCATGTCTGCCTCATAACGTAAGTTCATAGTTGACATGCCAAGATGTGTCTATCTGTCTAACAATAGTAGTAGCATTGGTATCTTTTATTATTACATATAACCGATATAATAAACTACCTAATATGACCAGCAAAAAGGTCAATACTACCTTCCCCACAAAGGAAAAAAAGTTGATGATGAAAGACATGAGAAAATAACGGCTTCCTCATGTGATATCCTTTCTTTTCACTTGTGAATATTGCATGATTCCTTGCAAAAAATATATATATTTTTATGCATACACACACAAGTCATTCATAATGTTCCAGATACTCAAGGACTCTTTATTAACTATGTACATATGAATATAAATATTTTTATTTATTTACCTTGTTTCTTCAACTTCACCCAAGTTATTCAAACTGCATGACCATCTAGCAGAAAAGTATGACAACCACATGATATTATGATATGTACATGCATATTATACATTTTTTTGTGTCCTGTCCTGGTCTAGTCTTCTGGTACTTGGTACCTTCTTCACTTCACCAAAAACTACCACATCAAGTTTCATTCAAAGAAGTCGACCAAACTGGCAGCGAAAATTATACATGTTGTGTATGTGTGTGTGTGTACTTTCTTTTGACGACGATGATGATGATAAGTAAACGTCAAAAGGAATTTTTATTGTTTGTACACTTGTCTGTGACTACTGAAACTTGCTGCTCGTGTTATTGTCAACATATGTACATTAATACATACATAAATTTTCATCATTTTATTGACTAGCCATTTGACTCCTCTTTTGTTATCATAATCCCTATGTATATCAGCAAGCCGCCCAAATATACATAAATACTATTTTTATTGCACAATTTTGTATATTTTATTGTCCTATCCTTTTTGTAAACCCCTTTTTCATTTATATTTTATCATCATCATCAGCAGCACCATTACATTTCTCCCATTGTAGTTTAAGTACCACTGATTCTCTCTGTGAACTTACTTTTCTCTTCTGTTGAAGTTGATGACGATAACGATCCCATTTCAGTAGTAGTTCTTTTGGATCGCTGCCATTTTTATTGTCAGTGCTGTCCTTTTTTTTCCTCAAGCTACTAGTACTGCATACATATATGCTTGGTTGATTGTTGAAGAGTAAAGTGCTCTCTGAATCTCTCTTTTTTCCTTGATGATGATAATGACGACGACGTCGACGACGACGATGATAATGATGATGATCAGACTTTTGTATGTATTTTCTTTGGTGGTGGTAGTAGTAGTGATATTGCCTTTTAGTTTTGTATGCTTTCTCTTCAGGAATTCCGACACATGATCAACTTTCTCATTACATGATTACTCTACAATTACAGTGGTGGAAAAGAAAGAAAGAGCGCTGGTACGTGTTACGTGATCAGAAAGTATATAGATTTTTCATCAAGCGCACAGTAAAAACGGACGACGACAAGTTGCACATACACATTTCTCTACACAATGGTAATCATCACCTTAAAAACAAGCTAAAAGGCCTTCTTCTATTCTCCGACTTTTTTTCTCAGTACACTAATGATCATGACGATGATGATGGTGATGACTGTGGAATGGTGGCGGTACGATGGGAGGGAAAAAAGAGTGACTATTGACTCAGTCAGTAGCAAGTGAATGAAGACTTTCATTTGATAAAATTGAGGTGGCGGTACTACCTCTTTCTGTCTGTATAACTATAACAGTCTTTACTGATGATGATGATGACGACGATGATGATGAATCAACAAAGGTTTCTTTGTGTGTGTTTTGTCGTCATTTTTTTTCTCCGTTGGAAAAAAAGAGAAAAGAAAATGAAAAAGCTTGTCAGTTGTAGTAATGATTGTGGTTAAGAAAGAAAGTAAAAAGAAGGTTCCCTCGCTTGCCAGTATTTTTGGCGAGGTCTTTCACATAACCACCACCACCGCTGCCAATACTACTGCTCTTGTGTGTTTTACTACAAAAGTCAGAGTAAAATGGCCAAAATGGGAAACTTCCAAGTAAGTTGTTTCTTCCGCTTGAAAACATAAGTGAGCTAGTAGTAGTAGAACAAATAGTCATTTTCCTATGAAAGCAGTAGTCAATGTACTGGGTAGTGTACTTGTGAATGTATGTATATTAAATAGATATATTATTTTTTTCACTGTAGACACACAGTTTCACAAACGCACACATGTTCAGATTGTTGATGATGATATCAATGATGATAATGATGATGGCTAAAAAGAAAATATTCGGAAGTAGAAGAAGAGGAGAAATAAGGTGCACTATTCTTCTTCCCTTTTCTCTCTGTCTGCTTTACTTCTTTCAGGAGTGAAAAAAGTGACAAAAGGAAACTGGCTGTTATGTATTACATTATGGGAGTGTGATGAGAAGGAAAAGAGAAAGGAGGCACTACTGTCTGTTCTGCACTGACGGTTTGCTTACAACAATTTTAGTCCGCTAGCTTTATGCCGTCTTTGTGTACGTACATACGTAACGTACACTACGTGTATTTTTTTGCAATATATTTTTTTTGTGCTGGGCGCTTTGCAGAAATAAAGAGAGGAGAAAAAAGCATTATTTGGCAGCTGTGTGCTGCTGACTGGAATAATAATCAGTTTTTCGTTTGTTCACTTGTACTTTTGAAAAAAAATACTAACAAACGAACGAGCGAACGGCTACTATCATCTTGATGACGACAGGGAGACCTGCTCACTTAAAGAGAGGAATTCAATCCACTACTTTTTTTTACAAGAGATGATTGAACAACATTTTGCAATGTAACAAATAATATTTTCATCGTTTTTTCCCCGTTTTTATGTTCTTCCTACCTGTCTGGACTTTTGCCGGAGCTACAAATACGGCAGCAGCAGTAACAACATCACTTTACGAGGTTGTTGATGATGATGATGAGTAAGAAGAAGAAGAAAGTAGATCTTGGCTTAAGCAGGTGAGGTACGTAATATTATGTGATGGTATGGCGTGACGATGACTTTGTGTAGTACCCGGGACGCGAGCTGTGATGTGGTCGCACTTTGTAAAGTGAATAAAAAAAGGAGATGAGCCGCTACCTTTATATTAACGCTACTTCTTTTTCCTCCTCTTGTCATCATCATCATCGTCATATCGGAAAGGATATAATTTAACTT
>JAHZMZ010004810.1:0-12355 GCA_027743805.1 Lepidocyrtoides sp. E14
TATTATTTGTCCCTTTCTATTTCAAAGATCGAAAATATCTTTTGTGATTTTGAGAGTGTCGGTTTATTTGCCTTTTGACATTTCCAGTATGTATATTTTGGTATTTGACATGAAGAGTATAAAATGAATAAATGATAATGTACATACGTAGATATTGATCAATCAAATATCATTCATTAGTGCATATGTTCACACATGTGAAAATTATTTGCTTTGAGCTTGTTCATCAATTTTATCCGACCTTCGCCATTTGTTGCTTGCGTCGTACGATTAATCAAGTCAAGTACCTACTCATAACATACCTATTACAACTCGTCACCATTATTTAATTTAATCAAGCTGTAAATATGACCTCTGGTTAACACCACTTTTGCACTTGAATAACCGCAAGATTTAACGATATTAAAAATGTAGGCATTTGAAAAGGGTAATCTGCAATCCAGTTGGAAACTTTTTTGTTATGCAATCCATCTGCAAAAACGCTTATAGTGGATGTGTATAGCGATGCATCCATCATTGTATTTGAAAAAAGGATGAAAAAAATTCTCATGAACCCCAATACATGAAAGATTCACTCCAAAAAGTTCTCACGAATTACCAAGCAATCCTGTCCACTAACATGGTCATTGTATATGGTCAGTTACACATGTCGTAATTCAATTCAATAGGGATATTCTCTTGCTTTTTGCGTTTTTAATTGTCATTGTCACATGTTCTCGCATACTTTATGCACGAGAATTTCAGTGCACGTAATGAATAGCACGTGATTAATAAAAAAAAATTAAAATGAGCATCGTTATGAACGGAAACGACTCACAACTGAACTGTGAGATTAAGTATAACAAGCATTTTATTTATTCATTTCAGACAGAATCCGCATTCGTTCTGCTCCAGTGATTCGCGTTCTCAGCAATCCATCTGCGAAATTCATTCAATAGGAGCATAAAATAGGTACTTTTTTTCACATTAATTGCTCTTGTCAACCTATAGAACTACTTATGAATGCATTACATGTCATCATAAAAATTGTCTGGTGTGTGGTGAGATAGTACCTTCAAAAGTTCATGAGCTGCAGCAACAATCCCCTTTACAACACAAAACTCGTGGAGGGAAGCCCTTTTGCAGGTATTCAAATCCCTCGTCTCAGATATACGGTTTGTGGTGTCTATGCAGGCGTAAAAGATAGAGGTTAGTTTTGTGAACAGGGCAGAGGTCATGTTACTCTTGAAAAAGTGCTGAACTTCGTCCTTGTTCAGGGTGCCGTCCTCTGACATCTTGATTTCAACAAAGAGAAATCTTACAAATTTAATTAACAAAAATATAGCAATGCATATTATATGTTTGTTGTCCAAGTTTATGATGCAACTCACAATATTTTCAGCCTTGTACACACAGCCTGTAAAACACTGGAAAACAAAATTGAGTTAAAACATCTGCAAAAAAACAAATCATTAAAAGCATCAAATTGCAGCTCACATTATCGTCGTAGTCAAAGTTGTCTAAAGTTGAGTGAATCGGATAGTTTTCAATTATTTTCGCTTCGTCAATAGGATTTGTTTTATTGCACTCATTCCGCACTCTCACTCGCATGTCTTCATTTTCAAAGACAATTACACATTCCTTCGCTATTTCACTGTCACTTTCACCTTCATGACTATGGTGAGCAGAGCCCAGATTGATGACAGAAGAACAGCTTACTAAAAGGACAAAAATTAGATAAAAACGAAAACATGGTATCGTTTCTGAGGAGGATTTTAATTTTTCAGCAGTGTCCATCATCATGCTGCCAGTGTCATCAAATATGAACTTGATTGTAGTATGATCAAGGGCAATTTTCATGAATACATGCTGAAAAGCGGGCAAATATTATTATGTCATGTTATGTGCGAATATGGGAAGCTAGTATTTCAAGTTCAGTCAGAATACAACTTACCTATTATCATCACTCATTATATTGCCAAAATTGTACTCATCATGTGTAATGAATATTTTTAGCTGTTTTTTTTGACAAAAGGATGACGAATTCCATAAAAATGTCAAATTATCGAGTTTGCATGCAAATGATTGAATTGTGAAAATTTAATGTAATTCCAGGTTTCTATAAAATGGTTTCAAGTAAAAATTTCATGATGACGGAGCAAATAACTTGGAGGGACATCAAAAAACTTGACAATATTTATTCATTTAATTGAATGATTGTCTAATATATTTTTTAAATCCTGTTTATTTTTATTATCATCGGACAAAGCCCATTATATCATTCATATCGTGGCGTCTGGTGTTTAAAAAAACATGTATTTAATGTAACATAGATCAAACTGTTCTAAAAAAAGAAACATAAGTACCGTTGATGGTACTTGCTTTGCGTAATACGGTAGGAATCCACTCCACAATGCAAAAAAACCTTCATTCCGTATCACCTTGAAAAGCACATCTATACTTCCTCTGTACTCAAACTTTTTCATATTTTGCAATCTCGTCTTCACCAGATCCAACGGCATACTTGCAACTGTCGTTAGTCCACCCGAAATTACACCTGCACAGCACTGGACGGGAATACTGTCTTCCTCAAAATACTTTTTTTCAAGAAGAATTTCCTTTGATTCTGAATAGCTCACCAATTGAGCCACGTTAACAATCATGGCTCGTCCCATTGTAGGAACTGCCCCTCTCCACAAGGTTGTTATGCCCTCTTCCCTTCCAATTCTCACAAGTGCGTTAAAAATGTTCCTGTAATGTCTTCTTTCCTTTGGTGGCAATTGACCGTCAGTGGTCATGCGAATTAGTGCAATATCCGAAGGAGTTCCAGCAAACGCTCCAACCAAACCGGCGACCATTCCTATAGCAGTTTTGGTGAGAAAATTGGGCGGTTCTTGATGTGGCCCAGTAAATTCTTGGATAAGCCATGAATAAGTAGTCAGGCGGGTAGTTGTATAAACAGCTTGCCTCAAAAGGGATGCGGAAAGACCAGCGTAAATTGAGTACATTCCTTCCGTTTTGAGTAGCGACTTAAAAATGTTAATGGCGGATTCTCTAGCTGGGCCTGTCCCTATGCCTGCTAATTGCATTCGACTTTTCACAAGGTCCATGGGATGCGTGGCAAGGGTAATGGTCATGCTTGACATGCCGCCTAAAAATGCTCGTCGTGTGGATGATAATGGAAATGTACTCTTTGAATCTGCCATAAAACTGAAAAATTAACAGCATTTTGCGTCATTGTAGCGAAAAAGCAGCCCAGAAAATTTGAAGGATTTAAAGTTTTATTTTACCCATATTTGAACTTTTTAAATTCTGAATATCCAATCCCACCTTTACCCTGTTTGGGATGTCATTATATCTTAATCTGATTGTTACAGTAACAATGCATGCATTACACGCCTGCGGCTTGGAGGAATGGAGAGGACAACACTATAATACAATATATATAACACCTCCCTGGCCTGCGGCGGTGGAATATAAAGCAGAGAACTTTGATTAATAATATTTTATTTCTCAAAGGCAGAGAAGGTTTCCAAAATTATTGTCGATATTGGAGTCGTTGTCCAGTCAGGCTTTGTTTTCCATGCTAGGTCCAATCATAACTGTTTACAAAATTGCATACAAACATTTCTCAACCTAAAAATGGTCAATTTTAGATGAACAGGAAAATTATCTTTAATCCGTACTAGTACTAACTACTCTTTGTCTAAAGATATTTAAAATCGCTGATGTTGGTGGGAAGAGAGAGGTTAACAGTTTTAAAAATTTCCAGGCCAGCCAAAGTCAGCACAATTTATTTTTCAAATAAAATATAAAGAAAGCGAAGCATATTATACTTAGGAAACGTTTGCAGCAATGCTTTTTGTGTCATTGCGAGCAGCTTTCTCCCATTCTTTTTACTTTCGTCGGATAGTGACTGTGGAAAGTAATTTTTGTTCCGATATGACATGACACTGATAAATATGGAGATGGCCGCGGCAAAGTTATAGGCTGTTTGAAAATGCTAAATAGAAGCATGCTATGCTACCATATAACCTTTCCAAACGAGGGGTCTAAACTGGAATGCAAATCGCATTTTATGAAAAATGGAGTGATATTGTAGATGCATAACTTTTGTACATTGAATTTTTGAAATAAAATAGAAAACTTCATTATGTAGAATGATGCAGTTGTATAACCACTACAGGAAGTCAATTGAAATTTCGATTTTAAATTGTATGCTCGGGTTATACTTTACAAAAGTTTCTTTTTACTTAAATGAAGAAAATCATGACGAAAATGTTGCATTGCATCCATAACTTATCAATCTTTCACTATTCACTATAAAGTTACAAATAGTAGTACCATCTCTATATAACTGGGATTGCTTACGAAAAAGTAAAGCTGCTGGTACAATATCATCACTTGTCACTTTCCTTGACCCCTTTTGTCTTTTTAAGTACCTTACCTTTTTTGCTTTCAGCGGAATGAATGGCAAAGTGTGGAAGCACGAAAATCAATGGAAGCAGTAAATGATTTTCCAACAACATCAATACTGTATTAGAAATCATGGCGAAAATATTTGGCAAAATAGATTGAATGATAATCTGGTGGCCCGAAACTTTTGTTTTTTTAGTCCTGCCCAATCTGTCTGTGCAGCGCAGCGTTTACTTGCTTACTATGTTCTTTTCTTACGACATACTTGAAGAATAATTTCTACCAACAAGATTGTGACTGCAATGATCAAAATCATTCATCGCCAATTGGTCATTGCAATTTAAAATACTCATTGAAAAACTAAAAATTTCCAGCGCAATTACCATTTTGGAGGTATGATGAGAAAATGAACATAATCGGGTGAAATGTGGAATAATAAAGCTTTACTACATTGCCAGAAATTCTAGATTTCTTTGATTGGCTATCTAGATTCTGGAATCCAGATTGCTGAAGTTTCAAGTTTTGCAACTGCAAATGCAATTGAAATGAATGAATCATTAATTACTAAAATGAATCATTCAAAAATTGCAACATATTTTATGAAAACACCATTAATTGCCATTGAATGCGATTTTTGCCACTGCTAGCTTAATTAGTTCAAGATTGTTTGCGGCGCAAAAATTTATATAACTTCATGATACACCAATTGAATGTAAATATGTGTATTTATGGGAGAATTTCTAACTAAACGTATGGTCGAAAATGAAGAGTACGGAAACGCATGTCTGGAAAATATAATATTCGCCTTTATATTATGGATTATTGTTCGCCGTTCACACTACAGCAGGCATGCATAATATGTTGTAGTTAGAATGGACATGCTATTGAGGAGACTGTAAAACTGATGATGATTACTAATCATTCATTAGTTTGCAAGTAGTGTATCGGAATGGGAATGCAATGCTCTTCAGCACAAAAAAAAATCCAACTCGTTTATGCATAATGGTGATGAACTCTACATTTTATGCTTTTCTTCCTTATATATTTTTCCCCTTCTCTTTTTTCATGCAAAAACGCAATCCAGCCATAAAAGTACTTCAAGTTTAGTTACCCCACGTTTTATATTGCACGCAGTAGTAGTAGGAGTAGTAGAGTACACGTCACTCAATTCACAATCCTAAAAGCTGTGAAACCCAGCAAGTTGTTGAGAAAAATATAGGAAAATCAGCAGAAGAGGTTCTCTCTGAATGAAGTCTCAACTAACGCCACGTACTATACCGAAAAAGAGTTTATGCGTACACACAAAATAATACATTCACGAAACTCTAATCTACGTACACAGCTAGGAACAGAACAAGCTGTTCACTGACTGGTCTGGGGAAAATTTTATACAAAATTGAAGTTGAATGGCTTATGTACTTCCATCATCCTTTCTCATTCATTCAGCTTTCAGTTACGACTACATACTCAGTAATTGTAGCGTAAACTTGAGTGATTTTAAGGAATAAAATAAGTAAAATGGCGTAACTATAATTTTTTATACATTAGTTTTAGATGGGCTTTAATTGTGGAGGATACTACCGCATCAGCCCTGTCTTGGAGGTGGTTGTCGATGTAGGCTACATTCTGTGAGTAGTTTTTAGTAGTAGTACATGAGCAGCTGAGATAGAAAAGCTGTAATTTATGCATTGAAAAGTTCAAGTGGGGTTAATGAGTTCGATGAATGACTTCCGGTGGAGAAAAATTTGAAGTTGTGCTGTTATTGAAAAAATTTTCTGGACACAGTTCAACTGAACGTCGTCGTGTAGGAGTGGTCACTGGTCAGTAAAGGTGGAAGTGAGTTTGGTACAAAGTGAGATTGAAGATTCCGAGATTGTTGAGGTAACATTTCAATTTTTTATGGAACATCATCATTCGCGTGTTTTTGTAGAGTTGTAATTTCATCAAGATTTTTAATTGATCTTTTGTGTGGTTGTAGATTTTTTATTTGAAGATTTGAAGAGATTGATAGGAGACAATCAATAGAGAGAGAGAGAAATATGCCTCCGCCAATAATGCGTGATTCATTCCCGGGTTCTATTGCCCTTACTCTCCCTGAAGGCAATCAGCACCATCATCATAGTCACCATAATCACATGATACGGTCAAGTAGTGCTTCAATAATGTCGTCGGGAGGTGTGTCCATGTCCAGTAGACAAGTGTACATACTCAAAGGAGAAATTTCCCTGTTGTTATGTAGCTTACGTAGAAATTCGCAGCAGAGATGGCAATCGCATCAACCAGATCCAAAAAATGATTATCCTCTTTTAAAGCAACTTCAGGCGTTGAAGGAGTCTCTAGAGTCAGAACTGAAACTGTGTATTACACGTATGTCCAAAGATGCAAACTATTTCCTCGTACCTTTCCTTGATGTAATTCGTTCTGAGGATACTTCCGGTCCGATAACTGTAATGGCTTTAAATTCTATCGAGAAATTTATATCATATGAGCTGGTGCACGAGTACAATGGGGGAACGGCGGCAGTTGAAGCAATCACGGATGCTGTGATCCACGCCCATTTTGTTTCTTCAGACTCAGCATCCGACGAACTAGTCTTAATGAAAATTCTTCAGGTGCTTCATCGTCTTTTCACATCCCCTGTTGGTTCTCTCCTTTCCAATGAGGCCGTTTGCGAACTGATGCAGAGCTGCTTGAGAATGTGCTTTATTGAGAGAGCAAACGAACTGTTGAAAAAGTCAGCCGAAACAGCACTTCACGATATGGTTCACGTTCTTTTCATGAGGGTGAAAGAGTTTCCTGTCATATATGGAAAGAAAATGAAGAGTGCAGATTCAACGTACAATTTGGCGATTGACGTGAATGAGGATAGTCCTCGTCATAACGCTGCTACAACCTCTGGAGGAGCAACAACAGCAGATACAGTGGAAACGGGTGATATTTCGGTGCCCCCTGTTAGTCCAAAACCTCCAGAAGTTCAAGTGTCTACTCCTGTTGACAGTTCATCACCTCCTGCAGCTATTACAATCGACATTGGAGAAGAAGTCACTGATGGCCAGGTGCTATCAGGTGCTACAGCAGCAGTAGTTACCACACCAATTTCAAATAAACTACCAGAAATACAAATTGAACATCCCACACCACAGGACACTTCACCTCGTACAAATCTTAATCCAAATGTTGTAGAGTTTAAAAACAAACGGGGGATCAAATTTACTAACGCTTCATCGCCAGAAATCCCAGAGGAAGAGGATGAAGTAACAAGTGGAGAAGGGATTTCAGGCGATGGAGATTTATCAAGTCCATCACAAGTAGTAGTTGAAGAAAACAGAACAGAGGAAGGACGAAGAATCAACACACCTTACGGAATTCCGTGTGTTCGAGAACTACTTCGATTTCTGGTTAGTCTTATCAATCCGTATGAAAAGCAGAATACGGAGATGATGGTGCATCTTGGATTGAAGTTACTTCTGGTCGCTGTAGAATCTGATATGGAAGGAATAGCGCGTCATCCTCAACTTGCCAACATTGCTCGAAATGAATTTATCAAAAATTTGATTGCTCTTCTTCATTGGCCGCAGACTAACACGGTGATCCTTTTAAACGTTATGCGCATAATTTTCATTATTTTTGAAGCAATGCGCTATTCAATGAAGTATCAACTAGAAGTGTTTCTGTCAAAAGTAATGGAACTCATAGGGGATCCCAGTAGCAGTCATCACGTACAAGGTATCCCGCCCGGTCATCACCATCAAAGCAGCCACCTTCCTAATCAAGGTCAGCCATGGTGGAATTACGAGCAAAGGGAAATAGCTCTAGACTATCTTATCCAACTGTGGAAATTGCCCACTTTTGTGACAGAATTATACTTGAACTATGACTGTGATTTATTCTGCTCCAACTTGTTTGAAGATTTAACCAAGCTCCTTAGTAAAAACGCGTTTCCGATGCAAACAGGCATTAACACAATCCATTTGCATTGCCTGGATGGTTTAGTTTCCATTTTGGATGGAATTGAGGTTCATTGTACTACCAGGCTAACTTCCGGAACAGCTGCCAACATTTCCGCGTCTACAAACTCGGATGAGTCATCGTGCTCTTCCGTCTTTTATCATGATTATGAACCGAATGAAGTTCGTTTTGAAAAGTATGTTGCTACTGTGTCTTCTACTGGAGGAAGTTGTGGTCTTCCTGGAGAAGATGGAGAGTGCCTTCTTCCAACACATGAACAGTTAATGGCAGTGCGGCACAAAAAGAAAATTTTACACTCAGGTTGGCTCCTCACCTCAGCTGCCGCAACCAGTGGAAATCCTGCAGCAGCTTCATCCGAACTAGGTTCCAGCTTGAAAGCGCAAAGTGCTTGTAGATGTGTGTTCCAACTGGTTCATAGACATGGCGGAATACTACGTGAAGGCTGGCACAATTTCATTGACTGTCTAATTGCCCTGTTCAAAATGCAGTGTCTGCCAAAAATCCTGACAGAGTCGGAGGATTTCACTGAGCCAAGTGGACACTGTAGTTTAATTCGGGGAAGCACGATAACTGTGCCAAGGGTGGAAACCGGACTGCTTAGCAGTTTGTACTCGTATATTGCCCTTAGCTCATCTGACTCTTCTGTTGGAAACAAGAGCAGTGTTGACGAGGAGGAAATGAAAAAGAAAACTAGCACACTAATTAGAGAATGTCAGCCGGAGCTGCTGTTGTCTGAGTCAAAGTTTCTTCCGTTGGACTCGCTTAATGAATTGGTCAAGAATTTAATTTATACGAGTCCGGTGCCGGAAAACACTGGAAGCTTAGCGAATAGAAGAGGAGCAAATAACAACAACAATAATAATGGCGGAGGAAATAAGCAAGATCAGTATGATGAGGACTCTGTTGTCTTTGTTCTGGAAATCCTCATCAAAATATCCATTCAAAATAGAGATAGGGTTATGGTCTTCTGGGATCCCTTAAGGGAACATATCTTTTCCATGATTTATGCTGCCGCTGCTGGAGATATGCCGTATTTACTTGAAAGAGCTACCGTAGGACTTCTCAGAATGGCACTGAGGTTGATGCGCAAAGAGGACTTGTGTGGAGTGGTAAGTTAAAAAATGCATAATTTGTAAAAGCATATCAAAATGAAAATTTGATGGGATTTAAAATTGAATTTATAATTTACAGGTGCTGCAAAGCCTTAAAATTTTACTGTATCTTCGACCCACTTTTGTAATGCAGCTAAGTCAACAAATGAGCTTTGGCCTTCATGAAATTTTAAAAACAACCGCTGCCAACATTCACAGCACTGAAGAATGGACCGTGATATTTGCCCTGCTAGAATACGTTGGTGCTGGTAGGGTGCCCACAGGAAATGCCTTCAATCAGCCGCCCGTAGTCAATCCACAACAAGTACTCCTCAGCTCCACTGCAGGTGGAGGTAGTGATCCAAATCTGGTAAATTCACTGCAAAAGCACGGTGATCAGCTGCCGCAAGGTCTTCAACACTCCTTGTCGCAAGATCCAATTACAAATTCAGGAAATCAAGCACTCGGCTATAGTTCCAGTTCTGACAGAGGTTACACATCAGATTCTGAATTGGAAATCAAGTCTCAGAATTCGGCCGGTGAGACAAAGTTGTCCAGTGTGAGTCCAGCGCAGAGCTGGATACTTCTGACGCACAACACAGTTGATGATACAGGAAATGGAAGCGCTTCGACGGCAGTGTCATCTCCAGCTAAAAAACCTATTGGTCAACAACTCCCGCAGCCACAACAGGTCAACTTTGTTCCGGATCCTAAAGCACTGCTAAAAAGCTGTGAGACGCTTAGTTTCCTAGTCAGGGACGCAGCTCATATTACACCAGACAACTTTACCCTGTGTGTTGGAGCCATTAGGAGTTTTGTGGAAGCCTCTTCTGTTAGACTTACATCCAAAAATGGCAGTGGCAAGGATTCTGGTAGTAATGCGCGAAAACTGAGAAGAGGTAAAAGATATCACTCGCCAGAACACAGTGCAGGGACAAGCTCGGGTATTCCAAAAAGCAAAACATTCCCTTCCTCAACCAATAACACATCCGCGTATGACGCAGATTATGAAAGCGATCCGGAAGCTGATCAGATTGCTGCAAGTCATCAGTGTTCGATTCAAGTAAGCCGTTGCTTTATTATTATAAAAGCCAAATAGTATTCATTGCCATTGTAAAAAGTAAAAATGTAATCATATTCTTTATTCATATGTAGCTCCTGGATTTGCTCCATACGCTGCACACACGGGCGTCTCAAATATTCCAATGGTGGCAAAAGGAGAATATGCAACAAGCGACAGCCGAGTCCCTTTGGACACTTGGTTGGAAGCCTCTTCTGCAGACCATTGCTCTTTTGTGTTGTGATAGCAGGAAGCAAGTGCGTACAACAGCACTGACATACTTGCAACGTGCTCTGTTGGTGCACGATCTTCAACAGTTGGCACCTGCTGAATGGTACTCTTGTTTTGACGAAGTTCTCTTCCCATTGATGAATCGTCTTCTCGAGCCGCTTAACCCACTGGATCCTCAAGGAATGGAAGAAACAAGATCCCGAGCTGCAACCCAACTACTATGCAAAGTGTACTTACAGCATCTTACCCCACTCTTGGGACTAGAAGGATTCAGTAAACTGTGGATGGAAATTCTCTCAGTGATGGAAAGATACATGAAATGTGATCAGCAAAAATGCGAGCTTCTTACTGAAGCTATTCCAGAAAGCTTGAAAAATTTACTTTTGGTCATGGACACTGCCGGAGTATTTCACACGCCAGACGGTTATACAAAACTTTGGGTGCTAACTTGGGAAAAGATTGATTCATTCCTGCCTAACCTCCGAGTTGAAATGTTTGCTGCTGTCCAAGTTTCCAATAATAGTCAACAAGTTCCAAACAGTTCCAATCAACCCATAGCTGGTGGTTCTCCTCCTCCACCAAACCCATATCCACCCTCATCTCCTCCCCCATCAGCAGTCCCTCCACCCGGTACCCATCAATCAGCTAACAATATTCTATTAAATAACGCCAATAATAATAGTTCGCCGACGGAAACGCAGCCACCTTCAAACTCGCTACCACAACAGCAACACCACACTGAAGTTATCTTGGATGCTTAAATAAAAAAAACAGAAAATACTATTATTCTCCTGTATCATTTTATTTTATCACTCTTTAAATTTATTTATTTTTACATTTTAAATCTAAAATCTAAAAAACAACATGATTTCACAGTGATAATAAAACAACTTTAATAAATTGTTCGTTAAGGGTCCTTACATTTATCACCTAAAAAATGATTAAAGCGTACATGAATTAGAATTAGATATGAAACGAAATTCACCTAAAAAAAATAATAGATTTTTAATTTATATTTTAAGTAGATGTCTGTAATGACCGTAGTTTTTACGAGTATCGCGAGTATTTATTTATGTTTGAAACTTTTCAATAAAGTAATAATATTGGATGCAATAAATAAAAGTGATGATGAGTTATTTTTAATTTTTCCATTCACTCGAGTAATAATGGCGTTGTTTTAGCATCTTGTTTTTGCATTGCGTATGTAGGTAACGCAATTCATGTAGTTTTGTACGCTTCTCTTCTTCCGTCTACTTTACACACATTGACTGACTTCAGCCAGCCAACCAGGATCGGAATATGCGGGAACTGCAAGTCGGCTGGGTATTTTACTCTTATGCTGTCTTTGGTGCTGCCAAAAATGGACTGACCACTGACTGAAGATTTGGTTTGGTTTGGTTTGTTCTGTTGCTTCTTCTTCTGGCCTTCTTGTTTATGTCAGTCAGTTGTGTTCAATATCAGCAGATGAGGAAACCGGAATTTAAAAAAAATGTGTTCTTCTGAAGCAATGCAATGGTTTGTTTACTGTTTGTTGCAGTTAATTAGTTTGAAAGCATTTTAGTGCATGCCTCTGTGAACGTAGTGTAAAATACGTCGGCTAACTGTTGAC
>JAHZMZ010004811.1:0-10831 GCA_027743805.1 Lepidocyrtoides sp. E14
AAAAGCCTTTTAAATTTTGGTCGGTAATCATATATCACCATATTAATCATAGAGAGTAAAACTTTTTGCGTGAAGATGTAGTACGTCATGTATTTCCTGTCTCAAGTTGAAAAAACCAATTACCTAAATAAAGTAGTGTAGTTTATTAATATTAACTGGAGCTCCAAGCTTGCATCCGCACCAGGTGCTACGGAAAGTCGAAAACTTTGTCGCTGGATGTTTTCATGTTTTGTTAAAATCTGACTTCTAGAAATCTACTTGGGCTCTGCACACCAAGCTGTTGGCATTATAGATATTTACTCTTCCTTCTTCAGTTTTATACAGTAGCAGCAGCACTTCATCCGTTCATGTGACCTACTACGATTTGGTACAAGTTTCCAACCTTGTGTTCTGAAATATGTTTGGCAGTAGGTTGCATCCTCACAACTAAAATATTATGTTATCTACCAGCAAGCTGAGTTGTTTTAATTTTGTAGTACCTTCTGAACTTGACTAAACTAAAACTCTTTCAACACTCAAACAAATGCTCCAACGGCCCGACTGTGTTGTAAACACTTGATTTATAAACCAGAATTGCTCCAAAACCCTAACTTGCCGTTCTACTCGTAAAGCTAAACTTATTTATTCGTAAACATAAGTCGTGACATCATTTTCAGATTTATTTAAAGACTGTCTTAAATTCACAAATTTTGGTGAAATTACTTCTACTACAACTTTTAGCTATCTCCCAAATCCCCAAAGCATTTTTCGGGTGAAAGCAAGGTTGGAGCGCGTAAATCAGTACGAGTTAGATTTTGTGTCAAAATAATACAGGTAAATACTACTAACTGTGATGAAAGGTAAATACACTCAATAGCCTAGTGGGAATTTTTAGACCGATAGATGGATCGCTTTTTTAGTTCAGATAAATTCAATGGCATTAGCGTTCAATGCAAAAAAAATGGTGAAAGTTCACCAAACTCATTTACTCAATAGGTGCATTATACATGAACTGTGTACATATTGACTCAATCTGGGTAACAACTTTCGTTATCTCCCATTATCTATGTATTGGTTTTGACTTGCTGC
Source organism: Lepidocyrtoides sp. E14 (assembly GCA_027743805.1). Classification (NCBI taxonomy): domain Eukaryota; kingdom Metazoa; phylum Arthropoda; class Collembola; order Entomobryomorpha; family Entomobryidae; genus Lepidocyrtoides; species Lepidocyrtoides sp. E14. The sequence goes on from JAHZMZ010004811.1 coordinate 1,069, forward strand.
TATTTAACATGCCAGTCGGTAAGTAGTATGTCAGGTTATAAAAGTATTGCATTACATCCTCAACTACCGACAAATATTTGTGTTTCCTTAGTTTCCTCTCGTTTTTGGATTAAAAAATTAATTTCACCATGAAACACAATTAAAAAATCCAGACATAACTCTGTAACATAAATTAGACAGTGAAGTTATGGTTTTGTGTCTGGCAAGTATTTGAAATATGCCGATTTTATTTACTCATCCAGTCTTTCTCATAAGTATATAATTAAGTGTCTTTCATTTTGGGATTAACCAAAGGCAGTCTATCAGACTGTAAAATTTAATTACCAAATTCGCTGAGCATATTTCTAGTTAGTTTGATAACACTTGTCTGCCTTCAGCAAAAGGATAATAAGATGATGTACAGCAGCTCTGTACAGTGAATAAAAAAATATTATATACGTGCAAATAAAAGCTAAAGTGGAGTAGGTTTATCCAGAAAATTGTATATATATTTTCTTCGCAAAGTAAATTATCTCACCTTTTCCATCGGGATTGTGTGAGAAGATGGAAGCAAAGAGTGCGACGTGAGAAACCACGTTTGCATCATTCTCAAAAGAAGAAGTCTCATTAAAAGTACAATACATACCCTATCACCATTAACATTTCAGAGAGAAAGCAGCTCATCTCAAACCATTCAAAACCATACCACCGCACCACCACCATCAGTACAAAACAAGCATGAAATAGCATAGAAAAGCTCTTCTCTCAAGCATGAATTGTAACATAATGTAATCAAAGTTGCACTTAATTTTACACTAAAATGCACACAGATGTATTCCCACGGTTGCTGCAATTTTGCCAAGGTTTCTTAAGAAGGAAGGTGAAAAGCTCTACAATTTTTTTTCCAGTGCTTCCATTTGCTACTTGATAAGAATAAATGCGTTTGAGATATTATATAAATCCAACGATTTTTTGCTTCGCTTTGAGATAAAATGCTAAAAAATATTTGTTACCCTCTCTTGTAACACCTTGTCAATTTAAGCTAGGACTCAAGCAAAAGACTAAATTCCAGTTTTCCTTTATGCACATACATAATAGTCAAAGTGCCTTTATAAATCAGTTGTGTAATAGGGTTCCTTGGAACTTTGTGCTTGCGTTTGATGAATTGTAAAGTTCTGTTGATTTGATAAAAGTCTAGCTTTTTTTATGCTTTTCAAAGAATTATTGAATGTTGAGAAAAATGAAGTATGAACGAAAATAATAAATATACTGGAAACTGTTGGAGAATCATTGATCCGATATAGGGTAGTATAATTATATTTCCGTAAATTTAGCATACCTATTCAGGTGAATACGCTGATTTGCGTTACGTCGGCCTTATGTCATCATAATGATATTTGCTTTAGAGCTTTATACATTCTCTTTCTTATCCAAGGTGATCGGATTGGATGGAAAATTGTTAGCACAATATATACAATGTTTTTTTGAATATATAATTTGACTTGCTTTCGTATCTATGTATATTTAGGATTGGTTATGCAAAAAATGAGATGGAAAAACGCTAAATGCGCTACTGAAATCCAGTAACTGCTTCAAAGCTTTTAGGTGAATTCCAATCTACGAGTGAAATCCTAATCCTAGCATACATAATTTATAATCTGGACTTCTTATGATGATAGTCTATTCAAATTCTTTCAATGGAGCTGTATTTCTTTTCAATTTCAAGCTGCTAATATAGCTGTACTTTAAAGAGTAGACATTAATTTAAAAAGAAATTTTCGAGGAATCGAACAACCTGCTAACGTCAAACATGATGATTTGCGTCACGGCATTGAACGAGTATCACTGTCATTTTATTATCAGTCAACTGAGCAGGTAACGGCAGACAAATTTGGCAAAGGCATCATCATCTTTTGTTAATATTCTTTATAATTAAGAGAGGTATAACATAAATCGACATTTGATATGCACGTTCTTACGTAGATTTTACTTTTATACTCTATTCCATTTCCCATCGTACTCCAAGTTAATTATCGCACGTCTTATCTATGAACTTTTTCAAAGAGGCTGAAATCCATTATTTAAAAACATTGTAAACCATCTTCCTAGAAACACTTTAAGGCAACTAAATATCCAGTTAACATTATTTTTTCGAGAAATACATCATGTATGCTTATTTTTCAGGCCGTATCGGATTTACTTCTTGGAGTATTTTGTATGCCAGTTACCCTCATTGGACAACTTCTTCGAAACTTCATTTTCGGCGCTGCAATGTGTCGTCTCCTACCATACTTTCAAGGTAAGTTACTTCAACTGTGGATATTTATTATTATTTAATGTATGTAATTACTAACTACATATCAATTCCACATGTATTTTTTATGATTTTCTGCTGAATAGCAACTGTGCAAAAAATTTTATTATCAGAAATCGTGTATACAAATTCAAAGTATTCATTTTCTGCTGAGATGACGCCCACTGTTGAATAAATGAACGTTTCTATTCGATATCGAATTTACTGAGCGACGACGTTACCTTTCCATCGTTGAATAGAGTCAAACAGTTTATGCTTCTGTTTCTACTCTTCTAAGGTTTCAACAGCATTCAAAGAACGACTGACGAGTATGTACATACAATGCAATTAACAAAGATTATAATGATAATCCACTAAAAGTTTTGATAACTGACGTCAGATAAAAGCCTGTCTAGTCTCACATGACCATTTATCATCTTTTTATCACTATCTATTCACGTGAAATGAACAAATTACAAAAGTACAAACAAAGCAGCAAAACTTCATCTCAATGTCGGAAAAGGCAACTGGGTCCCGTAAGTAATGTCTGTTTCACCTTTACCACCGTCCAATGCAATGTCAACCATGTCAACTGCTATGTGTAATTCTCCTTTAATTTTGAGAAAGTATGCTGCCAACAAAGTTTATCTTTTCCATGTACTCATCAATCTGTTTTACAACAGCTCTCTCATTTTCTCAGCTATTACCCCTCTCACTCTCTATGCAATATCAACTTACTAATTAACTCTTGTGTAACAAGATTGTAAAGTAATCCTGAACTTGATTTGAAAACGATATGACCTCACAGAATTAACGAGTTAGCATGAACAGAGATATGGGGCCTTTGACTTTTATTTTCTTTATCAACGAAAAAAGGTTCGGTTGTTGACCTTCTTCATCATCTTCTCTTCTCTTGTTATCAAGAACTAAAAAAAATGATCAGTGACTTTACGAGTCCTCCCCTGTTCAACACAGCTACTGTTTCAGTTTTCTCCTAAAACAGGTATAGCCAAATGCATGTCTTTCAGTAATCATGGACAAGTAATTGGCACGCATGTTAGCAGTATCTCGACGTAAAGCAAAAAGATTGGAAAGTTATAGCAACTGTCTAGTCTAAGACAACCAGACTTTTATCTGTCTGTACCTCTGTACTTTTTGTTCATCATGGTAAGCAAAACAGCATTAAACGGAAGCATATTGGGGTGGAGGTAAAGCAATCACCATCAAATGCTGCTTATGTCCTTTCTCATTTCTTTATGTTTTTTTACGTAATAAAGTGCATTTTTGCATTTATTCCAGCTGCAAGTGACTCGTAGGAACAACTTTGAACTTTGCTCATAGGAAAGAGTTAATCTTGAAAAATCGGATGGAGTAATGAGGGCGTTGCCCTTCTATTTCTATGCCGTTTTTCTTAAATGGTTAATATAGTAAAAGCAACAATGGCAAACCTGTATGCATTTTTTCTCTCTTCCTTATCATTATCCCATCAACTTCTTAATGGAATTTGATTCCAGGATACAATCATCCCAAATTATTTGATTAAATATTGTACCACATAAAGTCCTAAACGAGTTTTGATAGTCAGGAAGAAAGCACATGTCGTGTTTATTGTGATCTAGCAACAAAAAGTTTGCCTTGTAGAGGAAGTTGAGAAGTGAAAGTGAAAAAAACCTAAGCAGACAAGGAGCTCATATATATTCAACTTGTTTTGCAGATTTACCCTAGGATGCGCGCAAATAAAAAAAATAAATTCACTTCCTTGCAAACTTTGCATCTTCTACCGTAAATATAAAAAGACGGGACAAAGTAAAAGAAAGTTGGTGAATGTAAAGGTAGTTTGTTTGCTTGGTACACAATACGCTCAAACACTCCACATCATTAAACTTTCATTACAAAGCATTCACTTTTTTTTGCAACAGTATTACAAGTGCATGTAAATAACTAAACGCTGATAGCAGCATTGTACACGGATAATATGATAGGATACCAGAAAAAAATCCACATCAGAATCAACGACAACGTTTAAGGGTCCTTCATGCTGTCTGGGTAAAGAATAGGTAACAATTTTTACACTCTGTTTTGATCTTTGCACAACCCAGTTTCATACTAGTTCGGCATATCCTAAATGGTGAATTACGTCATTGTCAATTTGAAAAAACCAAAAAATTCAACAGACAGCTTGCCAAGTGTAAATGTAACGACAAATTGAACACCTTGTGACATGTAACTTACCATAAGTTGAGCTGAGCATCACTAGATTATGGGAACGTGAGTACATGGGATGGACACATAAGAGTTTATGTGTAAAAATATCAAGACAGGATCGACCAACGCTCACGAGATTAGTTTTTTTTACCAAAAAAATGTTTTGTTGCTAGGCACGTAGCACAAGGATAAAGATGTTGTACTTATATAGCAGTGTGGAAAATACAGTTACAGTTAGGTTTCATCCCAGTAAGACGACAAAGACAGAGGATCTATTAATTTCTCAAGATTATATGCTTACCCACATATATACGCAAGTATATTAGAAACCAATTTGAGCTGCTTTTCGTTAGAGAACTGGGGATACTTGAAATTCAAGTCTTGAATCATCCTTGAACTTGTACACAGCTCCCTTGAGTGCTGTTAGGTCTCCTGTGTGTGAAAGTAAGCACTTGTTGTTGTGGCATTTCGTGCTCGGAGGGGCAACTTGCTACACTTTCACTCTGCTCTTGTACCACTAGATAATGTTTGCTAACCATGTGCTCCAGCAGACATATTTCCAACTTTGAGTTTTCATCTACACTCCAACTATTTACAAGGATGATTTTTTTTATAAAAAAACTCGTATCAGCTCGATCTAAATGGTGTAATCTTTTTAGGTTCAAGAGCATAAAAGCCGTGAAAGCAGACAAGAAAATCAGTATTTAGGTGAAAGGACGGCTTTGTAATTATACCATAACACGCATGCACAAAAAAAATAAGAAAATACTGTAACAGTAGCAAAAAGACTGCGGTTTTGACCTGCACACTTTTCTGTACATTTTAAGTCTAAGATATTGGATACGTCATCTAAACACTCAAATTACAAGCTTAACTGTACCAAAAAAGCAGACATTGTTTGGGGAATCATGAGAAAGCAATATTATCTTCTTGAACGCTGTTACAAGCTACTTTACAAATTCATTCGCAAACAATCTTGGACATGGAGTTATTCACCCTAGCTCAACAACTTAGCTCAATTTCCCATATGAGTTGAATGAATTTACTAATCTCATGTGTTTGACAATCTTATTAAAACGAAGGCAAAAGAGTGTCTAAACTGCTTATTGCAATTGCAGTGTTCCATCTTAGCATGAGTACATGGTTTCAAGTGATGCATGCAAATGATAGCTTGTAAATGTGTGTTTATCCCTCTTCCTTCACACGCTGAGATTATATTTTTTATCTCTTTAGCGAGATGGATACTGTCCTGATAATCTATGTATTGATGTACAAAAACTGTACAAAATACTAGAATATTTTTTTTGCTCTGATACAAGAAAGGAAAGTGTAGTGTCTTCTCTATTAGAATTTCTTGTATGCTTTCTCCTTACTCAGCAAAGGAGGGATTTGACCGGGATTTTCTACTGGAAAAAGAGTGATTTCCTATTGTACCCTAAGGAATTTCGTGCAGATGTTTTCTGATGTTGTCATGATTATGACAATGGCATTAGATACGAATGTTAAATTGGCTACTGCAGAAAATATTAACCATGTAACGCATTATACAATGCAATTCTGTTAAAATTGCGTATGCAATGCTGCATTTTATGCTTCTCTGTGTAAACACTATGGTTTTGACCTCGAACAAATCTGGCTAAGGATAAAAGCTCATTTGGCCTTGGAAAAGCAGCAATAAAATTCATGTTAATGTGGCCCAAGCATAGCATAATATGGTATTTATCACACCGCAAAATATTTTCTTGTATGCATTTAAATCTTGGTAAGCCATAAAGCTTTGTCTTATTTCCGCAAGTACCATCAGCATCAGGAAAAAATGTTGAAAGAACCAATGATTAATTTTGAACAAAAAATATTAATTTGGCCAAAACTCCAAAAGATTTTACTGCAGTAAAGTGCAAATGATTATGTTGCTGGAATGAAAATGAAATAAAGCGCCACTGTAAAACTGAACTAATGTCATTGACGAGATTTCTGTGTTTAATTTTTCTTTCATCAAAATATTAAATATGGTCGTAATTATTTCAATAGTGCTCGTGGTAATATTTCTGACTACTATATCTTTATTTTTTTATAGGCGTATCGGTGAGTGTATCCTGCTGGACGCTGTGTGCAATCAGTTTAGAACGATACTTTGCTATTTGCAGGTAAGTTGCATCAGTAATCTATCATCATGATTCATCAAATTGCTTCTTGTTTTTGTTTGCATTGCGCAACATGATAAAATCCTAACTCTTTGAAACATGGAAAGAGAACAGCGTCGATCGTTTGTTGAACTTGTGTGAAAAGTTCAATAAATAAGGTCATGGAATTTCACAAGTTGATCATTACCACGTTCAAGCAGTGGATGCCTTTTTTCCGTAAGTACAGTAGCAAAGAGTATCAACAAAGCAGTGCGATATATCGACGGTACAGAAACTCGTACTTTCTCTGTGCAATTGAAGCTTCCTACCTGAATTCTGATGAGATACTTTATTTCATCTTTTCTCCCCACCTACAACCCCACAAAGTGTCCACACTCGCTGTGTTTTTATTACGGTACTTATCAAATAACGATCTTTACCGGAGAAGGAAGGTGATAAAAGCTACTACATACGGTTGCAACTGCCACTAGTTATCATGTAATGAACAGATATTATATTGTTACACTATCATTATCGAAAAGTAACCGCAAATATTTCCCAAGCCAATGTCCAACTTAATCACTATTTTAGTACTACAAGATGGTCATTTAAGAGGACATTGTCATCATGACCCGAGTTCCGAAAGCTTCTTTGTTATTGTAATGAACACATAAGCACAAGAAAAAGGACTGAATGAACATAATAGACTTGGTTCCATATTATCATACGGATAATGTCTACGTAGTAGGAGCGACTTAAAATGCTAGGATATTTTCATGCTTGCCTTGTCTTGGTGGCCATTATTCCGAACAATTTTCTCGTCATTTCTGTACCACACAGTTGTTTCATAATGAAAAGTAGGTAGCGAATGTACAAGGTGTTGTAAATTTATCCCGGATGTAAAAAAAAAAAAAAATTCTATGCAGTTGCCAGTTGCATTGTTCCATCTTTACCACTGTTTTTCTTAAAGCAGGCACCTACCACACTGTAACCAAGCTATTATGTAATATATACAGTAGGAGAGGGAAATGGCGACTATTTCATTTCCAAAGTATTATCATTATTACACTTTCATAACAGCTTTGCGCGCCATGTGGCATGGACATTTGTATCACTCCTTCTTATCGTCATGAAACTTACAAACCCATTTTACCCATGCAATCCGACGCAAGCCCAGAATCACAGAGTACAAGTACTACTCTGCCTTTTTTATCTGCTAACTGCAATAAGTGTTTCTTATTGTACAACTCAAATATACGTACCTACACATAATATTTAACAACGAAAGTAATAAAAAGCACGTCAAGGCTGACTGTACTTTGTTTGATTTGTTTTTTGCAATTGTATTTTTTTCTACTTACATTATTACATACTTTTTCTTTTAGGAAAATAGAATAGGTACATGCAGGCATGAAATTTACTTTTTTTATACTTGCTTGCAAAAGAAAAGCAGAAAAAAATTAATGCCATTTGATGGAAGATATGATACCACTAAATGGTTGAGCAAAGCTGAAACTTTTGATGTGAAATTACTTGACAAAGAAAGTGAAAAGAGAGAAAGTAAAATAAAAGAAAGGCCATTTCATTGTTCCGTTACATAAAGCTCAATTATCACTATGAATACCGACAGCCGACCCAAATGCCTACAGAGAGGAACGAAACAAATACCGAGTTTGAAAAGATGGCTGAAAAATCGGATTGCTTATGCTGCTGGAAAGTGTCAAGCAGAATATATGAGTATGCTATATAGAAGCACTACTTATTCTCTTTTGCAATTTTTCCAATGCAAGACATAATAGGCAAAAATCTGACATGTCTTGGCCTTCAGTCTCATCTAGTACATAATTACGTAATACTGCATTAAATTTTGTTTTCATGGTGGGATGGGATTCAGTTGAAATCGGATATTGCTCTGGCAGCTCAGCTTTGCAACTTCTATTACTTCTCATTCCGTTTCAAAATTGCTTTACGTATTTATTTGAACTTATCGTTTCAAATGCCAAATGTATTTTGCATTGTTGAAGGACTTAAAACAGCTTCCGGGAAAGAATTGCGCGAGGATGGAAAAAGGAAATACGAATATCTCGTTTATTTTCTGCTGATCTTATCTGGCTTGTGTTTGAAATAAAAGATAGACGCCGAGCTAGACTCTGGTTCTTTTTTTTTATTACATGTTTAAACATCAGGTGACATTATCTTATTTCTATTATTACCTCCCTTCCCTAATAGAATTGCTATGAATTCAGATGCGGAGATGTAGATAACAATGAAATACAACTTGTGGAATTTGTCTTTGTTCATATATTAAGTTTCCGCTAGCGCTTACGACGGAAAATGTGAAAATATATTTGGCGCAGAAAGATCAGTTTACACAGGCACTTGAATAATATATTACTTGTATCGTCTTAACTGTAAATCGCAAGTTTAACTCAATCTTTTAAATGACTTTTTGTGAGAGAAGAAACCCCGACGTTTGCTCGGTGACAAAAAATTTTTTAGCTGTACCTTTTTCTAGAGAAATTGCTTGATCCAATCTAAATGGCAGCCAACTCATACTTGAAAACATTTAAATATCCTACAAAAATAAGGGTAGAAAATTTCTCACGTGCCAATAATTTTCCTGTTTTAAATGCTTTTGGTAAATTTTCAATCTAATTTGAGCTTATTCGTAGCTAATAATTCTTTTCTTTAAACAACTTGCAGACCTCTTCAATCCAGGAAATGGCAAACAAGATCACATGCCTACAAAATGATACTGGCCGTTTGGTTCTTTTCACTAGCTTGGAACCTTCCCATCACCTTTGCTTCAACGTTGCAACCAATTCGGAATTCTGGTAAGGGATTTTCATAAACGATTTGTAAAACTTGCGTGCATGCGAAAACCATTTACCATTTGAAAGATAAGGCATTGCGTGGACGAAGCTGACACAAATCTTTAGCCAAACAGTCAATTTGACCAGTACACCAGTTTTCCAACTTTGATGTATATAGTGTAAACTCAAACGGGGCGTCAATAAAATAAAATTCGTTCATTCGACAAATTAATCAATTGCCCGTTACTAAAATCGTCGAAATTCAAATGAAACTGTGCTGCATCTAAAAATAGTTCACAAATAATGGGAGATTATGCCAGCCATCTGCGAAGCAGATGGTGCAGCATAAT
>JAHZMZ010004812.1:0-11968 GCA_027743805.1 Lepidocyrtoides sp. E14
ATAGGTATGCTATTATTTTAGGATATCTTGATGAGATCTGCCTTCATTGAAAATTATTTAAATTCAAATTTTTTGTAAAAAAGGAAAAAAAGAAATCATAATTTCTAAAAAAATACAAGCTACATTTTTTTGAAACTAGTAAAATCTCAGACTGAAATTTAAAAACTGTGATTTTTTAATATAGAATGAGTTATTATATTTCTAAAGAAAATGATAATAATGAGCATGATATATGGATGATGATAATGAGCTGTAATAGGTACTCATTTAGAAATGATTATTGAATTGGTGTGTAATTATAAATTGTACAAAAATAGGTACCTATAGTATGTATACCTTCACACTCGTCACTCACTCATTCTATGCACTATCAACAAAGTGTAATTTTCAAAGTTGAAAAAATATATATCCAAAAATTTGTGTTCCTTCTTGGTACTACAGTAATTTTTATAGAGAATTACTATCATCATTCAATTATCTAAAGTGAGCGAGAGATAAAAAGAAAAAATATGACTCTAGACGCTCAGAAAACAAGGCGATCATTCATTCGCGTGTAAAACAAAATGAATGAGAGAGAAGCAAAATACACAACGCTAACCACTTCTACTACCCCTACGTCACTTTCCTGCCTGAGTAATAATAAATGCATCAAGAATTTCTTAAAGGGAAACCCTTTTTTTTCTTCACCCTTGATCTTGACATTGACACTTTGTTTTGAATATGTTTCCTTTCAAAACTCACTCAAGTTATCATCATCGTCATCAACAGCAGCAGCATCAAAAGCCAATTAAAATTCATTCAGAGATAAAAAGTGAGACTCATCATGGCAAAATATGTACTACACTGCAGTTCAGCACATGTATAATTTTTTATTACATTACATGAGCAACTAGCAAAAAATTATAGTATTTTTTGATTGCTATTAACAAAATATGAAAAGAAGTAAAAATAGTAGAAAGCGATATATATGCACACTACATACTTACTTGAGTAACTTAACGTAATATTAATCGCAGGGTCCATCTACAATTTACATATGATATATTTCTTGTATTCATCAGCTCAACAATATCTTTACACTTGTCAGCAAGCTAACTTGACTCTTGACTTGAGTGATATTGTAAAAAGAAAAAATTACAATTTTCAAAAAATTATTATATACCTTAATACACACGTATTATGATACTGAGTAGTATCTCTTTTTTTAAATCATTTTTTATTGGTATGCATGCAGAGATTGCGGACATGTATGTGAGAACTAACCTGTGCGTATGCGTGCACCAAGTGCCATTCCGGTATTCAGCAGCACGGTTAGTATTTTGTTTAAAAATAGGTACCTGTTCTATTGACACTGTATACTGTGTGTGCGTATATGAGTTGATGAACTTTTTCTCTTGATTTTTTTTAACCAGCAAAGAAAAAATAAATTTTATAATAATTTTGCCTGTTTACTTGCTTTAAATTGTAACTGAGTACAAATAATGTGCATAACAAGTATGTAAAAATAATTTTTTTTGCAAAATGCATAGCTTGTTGAGCATGTATGTCTACAACAGCTACAAACTCTTATGCTCTAACTGGCATTATTATGCATGTCTCGATTTTTTACTCGTTTTTTAAAAAACATTCGTTAAATATATTTAAACTTTATACACTAAAACAATATCATGGTTTTAAAAAATGAGTGGTAGTAGTGGTGGTAGATGCAGTAAGTGAAGTGAGCATGGTTAAATGCAAGAGTGATTATCAAGATATGATAATGATAAATGCAAGCGAGAAGGAATGGGAATAGTATCCTTATCATCATCTCTCTCATAATTTTTCCCTGCATCTTTCACTCTGCTGAAGAAAAAGATGCAAAAATGCATCATCATCATAAGGTGCTCTTGGTCCTGCTAGCCAACTGGCTTGCTTTATGTTGCTTTAATACATTTCTGCATTATTTGCACTCTGCGTGTGCGCAGTAGTTGAGACGGTTATCATTATCAAAGTCAAGAAGCAGGCACATAGTTCAGTGGTCATCAACATCATTGTTTCTTTTGCATACCACACACACCAGCAACGCCACAAACACACGAGGCAATATTACACCCTTAAAAAAGCATGTTTAACCCCAGTCGGCGTAATCCTTCGTATCTTGCTGTAAATCAGGTATAAGGGTTTCGAAAAAATAATACGTATGCGCCAAGTTAAAACTAAATACGTTACGATGATGAAGGCGATGGTATTATTGGTCTTTTAGCATTGTTGCACTTATCATCGCAATATTATATTATGGTAAGGTGTATGAATGTGTAAGTACGCTGCTGCTGCTGCTGCAACCCCCTTTATCTAGGAAACCGGTTGTTTCGCATAATTTTTGCGTTTCCGTTTCTGGGTTTTAAGGTTAGGTGCTGATCCACATACTCGCGTAGTCAGCGTCTTGCCACCTTGGCCGTGAGAAGGAGTGAAGTTTAAAGTAGAAGCTGTAAAGGATCAAGAGATCATCATTATCATCATCATCCCCATTATAATCAGGTATCAGCACTGGTAACAGCAACAACGTTATTATTATTATAGCACGCTAATAATAAGCGCATACGTTGAGTGTGTTCTGTAAAGGATAATCGCAAATCACTGATTTTTATTCCCCAATACTGCAAAATCCATCGTACTAGTGCAACAACCAACCACTTACACCATTCAACTGAATAGGATCGCAGATTTCGAGCGTAGTCAGTCAGTCAATAGCTGTCAGTAAGTTAGTCAGTGATCAACTGTTGATGCTCGAAGAGAGTTGTTTGTGGTTTTGGTGGTGCAGACATATAACTTGTTGGGAAAATTAGAATAAAAAAGTTTGATCAAAGCTTTTGATTAGAAAAAACAAAAAAGTTTTTTTTGTACGTTGGTTGTGTTCTCTCGGTGTTCCTGATTGGGTGTGTTATTGTGCCAGTGCCAGTTAAAAAAAAATTTGCATCGAAATTTTCGCAAATCATAAATCAAAATGAAGTCCATGCTATTTGTATCTGGAATTTTCATGGGAACTCTGCTTTCCCTCTCATACGCCACAGCAGAACATGGTTCTCCATCATCCTCGTCACAGTCAGTGAATTCAGTTCCAGTAGCACAGGGAACTGAACTTCAAGGACCTGAGCCAAGAGACGATCATGGTGGACACGGAACTCACCACTATCACTACTCCCACGGTCAGGAATTGTTCAGTGGGGATGAATGGATTTTGGCCATTCCTTTGTTGCTCATCCCTGTCATTGCCATTGCATGCTGGTACTTTTGGGGAGGAAGCAAGGATGAAGGATACGGATGGGACAGAATGGGATACAGTGAAAGCACCAATTACACTCCTTCAGGAGCTTATGAAAGCAGAATGTTGCGGGGTGCTGACTCCATGGACAAGAGGACGCATCAACGGATCTTTAATGCGATTCAACAATAGAAGCGTTTTTTCATTAGTAAATTAGTAAACAAATGTAAGTTGATAATATTGAAGTTTTTATTTTGCCACCGTATTTACAAATGTCTGGATTTCATTGCTAAATCTTTTTGTTTCTTTTCATATTTGCAGGTCAACTTAACTTATTTTTTTGACTTGTGTTTTCGGAAAAGCTCGTAAATATTATTATAATTTTTATTACCACTACATCATCATCAATTTTGATCCGTTGTTGTTTTCTAAAACAAAACTTTTTATTTTCGGGGATTACAATTTTATTACTGTGTAACGGACAATACCAAAAAATGACAATTACGAATAATTTATAGACGGCGATATATACTTTTAACTTGTTTTGTCTCTCTACCTTTTTTTAATTTTACTAGTACTACTTAATACTTAATTACCTGAATCAGTATCGACTATACAATAGAATTAAACTTTTAAATTTTTCGTATGAATTACATTTTAAAACTACAAAATATTAGGTAAAGACGTAATCAAGAGGTGTTTTTTATAATTTACACAACAACAACAATTACTACTACTACTACGATTCTTCAAACTGCCAAAAAATGCACTTTGGTGCAAAATGCAACAAAAGAAAGGAAGCAGAAAGAAAAAGATGAGATGAGAAGACGTGACGCGTGACCTTTTTTCCACAGAAGAACGCAACTTGAAAACTGAACGCAACGTGTAGGAGGACATGACTAAAAATGTTACTTACGTACTTACTTACTTTTTCTTGCTGGGGCCATTCATAATAACAATTATGTATTTTTTTGTTTTGTTTTTTATAAATATTTTTTTTTGTGCAATTAGTTTCGATCTATCTGTTTTCTAGTTCACATCACACATCATAACAGTATAACATACATGCATGCATACCTAATCGAAATAGAGAGATGGAAAGAAGAAGATTTGTGTTGTTTTATTTAAGTTAGATAATTTGACACAAGATTGCTTTCAATTTCCCTCAAAAGCAAAAGAGAGAAAGAGGAAGACAAAAAAATAACAAAAACAAAGATGGATGCGTTGACCGGTAGAGATGTCTGCTGTCTGTTGTGAATGACCTTACTAACTAATGATAATAATTTTTTGAGCTAATTGTTGTACAAAATGACTGTCTACTACTACTATAAAAATAATTATGTACTGTTTTGTTTTGTTACTTTTTTGCTGTTGAGATTTTATTGTTTATGTTTGTAATAAGCTATTATTATATAATATATTATGAAGATGCCACATTTTCGAGTATTGTTTCTTAAATAAGTTTAGTTTTTTTTTGTTAAGTTTTATTTTGTTTTGGAGACTACCAGTCAAACCAGCTTGTGTTTTTTATTAATATCTTCATCAATTTGTATGATGATAATATTATAAAAATGTTGACCATGATGAATAAGGAAGATCATAAAAGGATTCTGCTCCTTCTCCGCCTCCTCCTCCCTCCTAAATTGTTTTTTTCTGCTACAACTTGTTAAGTAATTAGTCTAGTAATATTACTCGGGGAGGTTGAATAACTAATAATCTTAGAATGAAGACGCAAGAAGGAAATAATAATGCAATGTAAAGTAAAAAGCACACATGAATATTTTTTGTATGTATTTTAAGTATAAACTTATGTAAGTCTACAATACAAGATGTAGAGAAAAAAGATGTAGAAAAAAACAAGAAAAAATAAAATAAACAGAGTGAGCAGTCAGGAGATTTTTTTAAAGAAAAAAAAATATTTGAAGAATAAAATTTATTTATTTATTTGCATTCACATGGTGTTCGTGTTTCACGGATTTTTATTGTAGGGCGCGCGAAATGCTTGTCGGTGAAGCTGCCTACTTAAAACTGTTACGTGTGACCAGCAATATTACACGTCCGCTTATTTAACGCAATTATATGTAAAAACTATCAAGCATGTTTGTATATATCATATTTGTTATCATTTGTAGGTGGTTGAATGGGAAAAAATAATGCAGGGTGGAGGAAGAAAATGAAAAGGAAAACTATAGTGTCAGTTTAATAAACGCAATTAATCACTGCTTTTTTAATGCATTTTTATTATCATTGTCATATCCAATATCATAATTTGCATATAAATTTTGCATTTTAATGGTATGTCTTGTCATTAAAATGCACTTTATCAATTCTGCCAACAGCAAAGGAACAAAAAAAACCTGCAAAAATATTTTTTCTAGTGAAATCTCTTCAAAAGCTGATCACTCTTGAACGGTACATTTTAAAACATAATGAATATGATATGCACATAAGTAATTGCACTTTTTAAAGGGAAAGCCATCAATATCTGAACAAATTACATGTGTCTTATAGATGCAAATATATATCCAATAATCCAACCAATTTCAATTCAACAAAGTGCAAACAATGTTTACCTCAGTCAGTGTTCATTCATTCATTGTAATTTCTTAAAAGATATGTGTGCATATTGCATGCACTTTTTCTTACTTCTTGTCAGCTGTCAATTCACTTGCATCAGTACACAGCATCTACAAGAAAAAAGATGAAAAGGAAATTTTTATATTTTTTAACCACATTTTTTGATTCAAATCGTGCCCTCTGTGGCTCTATAACGTTTGAAAGAAATGAGTGAATGAATAGTGCATGAATTTTGCCCACCTATAAGAAAAATTGCAAAAGGGGACAATCTTTCATCAATTTTTGTACAATTTATTTTTTTTCAAAAAAAAGTTTAAACAAAAACATCATCAGCACCAGCAGACAGACATGCATCGACATCATTAGGCTTTTACGTTTACGTTGGTCGTTTGTTAAAACATGGCATGAAAAATGATGATGCGATGATGATGATGATATGATAAGTAGTTCTGTTCTGTGTGGTAGTGGTGAAGAGGGATGGTGGTGCCTACTTACTACGAACTAACTCTGTAACAAGTCACCTATGTTTACTCACTGAAAAGAAATGCATCACGCAAGTAATTTTTACTATTTTACTATTACTGCACGGCCTAAAAAGAATTTATGATTTTTTTACAAACATGTCTTACATACTGCTTAGCTGAGAATACCTATGTAGATTCTTATAAAATGATGGTAATGTGTTCCCAACATAAATAATCATCAAAATTGAAAATAATATGTTGTCGATGATGATGATGATGATCAATGATCATCTTTTTTCCTTCTTCTCTTCATAAGATGCATTGTAAGTAGTAATTTTCTCCTCCTGATTTAGCACACGAAAAGGCCAAAATAATGCCAAATGGTAGTAGTATTAGTATTGGGCCAAAACAGCTTAAAATGAAGGAAAGCCAATCTAAAAAAAAATATACTCCGAAACTTTTTGGCTACCACCTACACACACAAACCACAGGTGTACATTATAATTTCAGTTGAAAAATAGGTAGGTATATAATTCCTTGAAGCTTTTTTCTGCTTAAAAATGCACTGTTTTGGTAAAGAGTGCAGTTGAAGCATTAGATTTATTATCTTTGACTAAAAATCTTTATTGACTTAATATTGCAATTTGCAAGGAATTATTATTTATAGAAGAGTACCTACGCAGCTAAAATAGAAGAAAATACTTGAGGAAGATAAGTGTAAGCGCAGTAATTTCTTTTTGGTTTCGCTTCACCACAAAAACATTAGAACGGCGAAAGACCTATTTTTCAAGCGATCATCATCATCATCGTCAACATCGTAGAAAAAAAAATACATACCAGATTTAACTAAACTCACGCGCACACACGCATTGGTCGGAGAGAAATAATAATGCATTACACACTGCTGCGTATAGTAATAATCATACATATTTTACGCTTGGGTTGCAAAAACAAAGTGTTTTTATAACGAAACATAGATAAAAATTTTCCCCCTTTTGGCTGGGAATTCGCATAATAATAAAAATAATGTTTCACCTGATCGTCTTGTGAGAGAAAGAAGAAAAAAATGAATTAAAATGATACATTTTTTGTATATGCATATACATTGTACATAAATATGTACCTAAATACATGCATATTATATTTTTCATGAATAATTTTCATTTGGCAAATCTGCACTTTTTGCATAAAAAAGTACAACAACAAGGTGGTGGTAGTGGTAGTAGTAGTAGTAGTAGTAGTAGTAGTGGTTGCACCAGGTATTTATTTACAGGTCGCTCGGTCATCAAGTCATCGGGTTGAAAAAGCCATAATAAGAAATTGCAACAACAGTACAAAATATAAAGGATGAATTATAAATAATAAATAAATAATAAAAAGAAGAATGAAACAAAGTGAGAGAAATAAATAAATAGCTTAGTAAAGTAAATTGAACTCTGACTGACTCTTTAAAAAAGATAAAATGCTGAAATGTGTTGGTGGCGTGGCGGTGGTGGTGTGGTGGTGTATAACATGCAGTGAATCACTAATGTCTAGTCACAACAGGTGCAGCAGCAACGCAGTAGTTGGTTTTGTCGTTGTCATAAATAAAATGCAAATTTAGCATAAGCCGCAAACAGAAAAGATAATATACGAAATAATGGCAACGAAAAAGAAGAAAAAAAAAAGAATTATTGATCAGTGTGTGTCTGCAAGATAGAAAGAAAGCAAGGCAGTTTGAGAATTAGAAGAAATTTTATTTTGTATCCTGAAGAAGGAAAATATAGAAGCCGGTTTGCAAAGATACATTTTGAAAATTGCAAGGCGCATGTGTGGACGTCATAAAAATGTACCTTTTATTCATTCCTATTCTATAAGGCTTACAGCTTACAAAATAAAATGTGTACAAAACCTTACTACTATATTATTGAAGTATTAAAGCTTTATAGTTAAATATTGGTAAAATTGTAATAGAAAAAAAATCCGGTTTTTTTTTGCAGTCTGCACACAGGGCAAGCACACACGTCACTTACGAGACGCACAAGATCCTTTTTATTCTTTTTTTTCAGTTTTGCGAGGGAGAAGGATTCCTGCGACATTGTTCGCTCTCTTGTTCAGTTCAAAAGGGGATGAGAGTGACGATTCAATTTCTAATTCGAAAAGCATCCTCTCTTTTGTAAGTTGAGTTTTCTGGTAGTAGTAGTGGGGTTAAAATACGTTATCAAGAAATTTAGACAGAAAAGGGATCGTTCGTATTATATTTCGTGTCAGAATAGGAAAAAGTTAATTTTGTAGATTTAGGTTTCTTGCTGATATGTATGTATGAACAGCGTTATGACCGAACAAGCCAGTGGCTATGAGCGGCGCAGATCCATTATAAATTTTGAATTTGATGAGGATCAACTAACCCTTTCATTTCCACTACTACTACCACCACCACCACCACAAACAACTGGTTGCACTTTTGACATTTCACATTTTATGAAAACAGGTTGCACTCTTTGTATGATGATGATGATGATGATCGTGGCGATACGATACGATGGGCCATTAACATTGTCATAATTTTTTGAATCCTTGTTGATCCTGTGTATTGCTTGCTGATGTTGTGGCTGTGGTAGTAGTGCTGGTGGCAGCAAGCAAGGCCCTTATTAAGATTTTTTTGTGAACGTGGGTGCGTTCAATTTTTATTTCACCAAAGCAAAACCTTGCTCTGAGAAAAAGTGTAAATGATCAAGATGATAAACAGAATAAAAATTTAACATGTTTATGGTGATCAAGGATGTCAGTTGTTCCATTATTTTTTTATTAACAGTTAAACGTACCACTTTATTGCATGATGATGATGATGACTAATGAAATGCTGAACCGAATATACGTTGAAAAATCAACTTTTAAAAAATTCGGTTAGTTGGCTAGTATCATATTAAAGGATATTGTGTTTTATGCGAATATTTAGTAAACAGGAGAAAACTACCCGGAACTTTTTGGTGGCACGGAAGGTCATTCATTCATTCCTAGTATTTCGCATTCCTTGTTTGAAAAGTAGACCAAAATGATAAATGAAGAAAAAAATCTGTGAAAGCAAGCACGGATTTTGTTTTCAATGAAAACAAAAAATGTAGGTCCATTTCAAGTCAAGTCCAAGGATAAAGGACTAGAGGCAAGGTTGCCTCCACCACACTCCACACATTATTCTCAAAGCCGCATGCATGCATACATGCGATACCACACGTTTTTTTACAATAGATGTACGTTTCTTCTAGGTCAACAATTTATCCTTCATCCTGCTCACTCGCTTTTCTTTCAATTTTTTTTTCTGGTTTTGCGGGGATGACCTTTTGTGATTTTAGTTGAAAAAGACGGCACGACAAGGTTGTTTTCTTTTTTTTTATAAAAAATGGCGACGAAATAGATTAAACTGATATGCAGTTAATTAATTGAATCACAAAGCCATCGTCTTCAAGTTTATTACCTGTTGATTTAAGATTATTTTTTCATTTTTCATTCGTATCTTACCTGTTTTTGAACAGTAGCAGTGGCGCATTTTTACATTTTTTTCAGAATATTTATTTGGTAAAAGCACAATCTTAAAAAACTTGCCAAATTTGGAATAAAATAGACAGCAAATATACACAATTCAAATTAAAAACCGCTTTTTCAAAGTTTTGTTTTGCGTTGGTGGTAAAAATAAATAGAAGCATGGCAGGTACGATTAGGCATAGGTTGTAGGCATTGCATTTTACCTACGCCATCGTCCGATAGTCGTACTCACATGAAATACAAAATAGTACAAATAACAGACACAGACTGTGAGCAAGTGAGCAGGTCAATCCTTTCCTGACTTTTCCCGTTAGTCAAAGATAGTGTTGTTATTAGGCATTTTTCTACTTTTCTCTACTCCTCTACATTTTGAAACAAAGACCGGACCACTACTACCACTGTACACTACAGTGGGATTGAAGTCGATGCCAAAACTGATTATAATTGTTATTACAGCACGAATTTTTTTTCTTTTTCTTGCATCATCCCCATCCCCATTTGATTCAATGTATGGATGGATGGATGGTGTTGGTAGATAATAAAAAGATATTATCATCATCACCAGGCTCATCATCATCTCAAAGCAGTTGATGTTTGGTTTCATGCTAATACCTATACTACCTGTATTTTTTATTAATAAATGAAATTATATTTCTGATGTTAGCCCAATTTGGAAATTTTCAAGTGATGATGATGTTGATGTTTCTTCAGTTTAGCTTAAGATTCAATTCATTTGATCATTTTGTTTGACTCGACAAGGTGGGTATTTTTTAAGAGACTACCTGTGTGAAAAAATATAGGACAAAGTTTAGCTACGAGAATGAAACAGATAAGCTTATAAATATTGAACTACATCACACACACACACATATTGTAGCTTCAATGTAAGCAGCAACAACAGCCAAGAAAGGGATTTTATTCTTGTTGCCGATTATTTTTGACGCAGTGCCAAAGAATGTTGTGGTGTAGGTCTGATGATAATGATGATGATATTATCAACAAGATGATGTTGCCTGAGCTGGCTGGCTCTACTAACTGCATTAGCATTACTAAACTAGTGACTGAATTTTAAAAACAATATCTTTTTATTCTTACTGCTTGGTCATTGCATCACGATGATAATCGCGATAATATTATGATGATAATGATGACGGTTCTCTATAAAAGTACAATATGCGTACTAGAAGTAAAATCAGGATTATTGCTTGAAAAAATAAACAGAGATTATAATTTCATTTGATTCGAATTCGATGAGCAATAAACTGTAAAAGTTGTATTTATGCAATACGAATTTCTATTATGGTATTCATTCATTCATATCAACAACAACAACTTGCTTTTTTTGATGACTGATAATAATTGTGCAAGATTCAAATGTGTATTTTTCTGTAAAAATCCTTGTTTCATTGTCATTGGTTTGTTTTTGATTTTGACTAGGAATAAAATTTAAAAGAGCTGTAAGTATTTCTTTTTGCTTCAAAAGAGTTAGATAATTTTCATTTTTAGTGCCAAAATTGGAACATAATAAACTAATTCGAGTTTCAAAAAATAATAAATGAATCGTTGAGTTTTTAATAGGATACACACACAACTTTGTAACTTCATAAAAATAATGGCATTGCGTATTAATTTGGACTAGAGAATATGTATAATATTCTTCTCTTATCACAACAGACAAAACTTCTTACGGACGGTAGTCATCAAAATAATCAGTCCTCTTGTCGAAGTAATTGTTTTTCCCTAGACGCTTGCGTGTCTACAATTCATTAAAAGTAGTGTGCAAGTGCTGTCATAATGTAATAAATACGTAGTGTAAACAATTTTGAAACTGAACTAAAAATGTATACGCAGCAAGATATTGAAACTAGGTTGCCATTTTATGATGCGTACAATCTTAAAAGGAGAGTTTTTAAGTAATCGGTTAGTTTTTTTTGGCGTTTTTGCGGTTTTTCATTTTGTTGTAAAGGACATTTGGATGATAAAGTACGATTGGGATGGTACGAAGTAAGCGTACAGATTTACTTTATTTTAAACAACATTCCTTGATTTTCTTATAGTTTTCGTGGGATTTTTACTTTTGCTGGCATGCAGTGATGACAATAATGATTATGCTTAAGAAAAAAAAAGTTTCAATGATGTTGGTAAACCAAGAGGTACTTTATTC
>JAHZMZ010004813.1:0-11596 GCA_027743805.1 Lepidocyrtoides sp. E14
GTTTACTTCCTCGTGTATTGGATTTGCAATTGGATTTTGCAATATTCGAGACATCTTCATTTGACATTAGGGCACCGTAGGTAGTGCGTTTTGTTGAAAGCTCTTCAACGACGACAAACATCAGAATAAAACGAGAGGATTCAAATCTCTGAAATGAAGTGTGATGCTTGAAAAGATGAAAGTTCTCTGCATAAAACGCTATGACTTTTTTTTACTCAAAACGCTTCAAGTCAAACAAGTTGACAAGAATGAGCTGTGATTTCAAAGATGAGAAAATTCAGAAAAGTAAGGAAATGAAAAAATGGAGCCCGTAATCCTTTAAAAAACCTTGAAGGAGATAAAAAAATTCAATGTGAGTTTGTCGGCATTATAACAGCAGAAGCAGCATGAATGAAATTTCCTATCAAATGCAGAGATACTCAAAAAGTTTGAAGGAATTCACAAGTTTGGTAAAATATTTTAGAGAAAATGTTCATTTTACTATTCTAATAGTAGTTTTCTAAAACATTTTCCAATTCGAATTGCTGGTATTGGAATTCTTGCAATTTCCCTCCATGGCTTTATTCTAATATCGTTCCAAGAGTATACATGCCACTAAAATTATTCTAATACTATTGATTGATGAATAAAGAATGCAGACTGGAGAGGTCAGAGTTGAGACATTTGAAAAGTTAATCCTTGCTGTAAAATGATCCAAAAAAGTGTCTGGAAATGCAGCTGCTCTATCTATGGAATTTGGAGAGATATTTCATTTGCAAAGTTCAAAGCTGTTTTTTCTGTTGCACACAGGGAGTCAGAAAAGGAGCAAGTTGTGTCATAAAGTTAAAACTGGGAAGTAGAACTTATAAATATATGTCTGGGCTTTCTGTAGGTAGCTGGTAGATTGTTTACCCATAACGGATAAAATTTCATAGCTCTCCTTTTCACAAAATATTGACATGATGTTACAAAGGTAAAAAGGTAAAACCTATGTTCATATTCCCTCATGTCAAAGCCAAAGCGTGGGCATAAAAATAACAAGAGCCATGCCCTTTGATCTTTATTCAAACAAACTGTATGCAATGATCACAGTGCTTAGTTCATGAGAATGACTGCAATAACGATAAAATATAGGTGCCACCCTCACGAAATCAGCCTGAAAGTTATGAAAATGGGCGCACACACAGCTAAACAATAAATATGTACATAACGATAAAGTTTAAGCCTCGATCGCTTTTGTTCATTCAAGGAGAGATCGTCTTGACAAGTCAGCCAAGCCAATGTGCTGTCTAGCCGAGAAAAGAACGATTACAATATTTATTTTTTTTTTACAAGAATGCGAACACAAAATATATGCAAGTTTTTTGATCCGGGTTATAAGTCATCATTATCATGGCCATCCACTAAAAACAAACCAAGTCATGAAGGTGATTACAGTACTGTACGGTACCTTACACTGATCTCACACGAAAATGATGGAATGAAGAAAAAAAATTATTTGAGAATGGCGGATTAGTTGACTTGATTAGATATGTGTGTACCATGTACAGTTTCAAAATTGTAGTATGAGCATAAACTGTACATACTTGTTTGCTGAACAAAACGTTATAATATGGATGCATGTATGTAAATTATCTGTTTACCTTAAATATGTATCATGTTATAATAGCTAATCCGACTTTTATCTGCAATACATTCAGATTATCCTGTATTCATTAGTCACATCATGTAATAAACACATATATCACATGCAGCGATTCCAACAGGCACGGGTGAAAAAAGTAGTCGAATGAGCAGAAAAAAATGCAGTGTGGATGGATAAAGGAAAATAAGGGATTGATTTTCTCGCATTGTGTGGAATGCATACCTAGACATATTATTATACCATTTGCCACCGTCACGTCTCCCATCTTTCTCCTTCCCACAGGTCTCTCATTTCTAGGGAATGGCAATGATTAGGGCAGGGACGAGCAGTGTTTACCGTAAGAGTAGTATGTGAGTGAGTGAACAAATTGCACATATACCTAGTTAGGCATACATGAATGTCTATAAGAACACTCCATTCAAGTAGCCGTATCATACAATTTTTTTGTCTCTCTTTAGACCATAGAATATCTCATCAGAAAATCACACAGGAAAAAAAAAATTGTAGTCACGTTGCACAAAATGTTCACGACCGTGTTTTATTGGATGGTAATAGTACCCGTATGACTGTTTCGTCTTTCGCCTTATAACAACCATCATCATATACCATCTGTAGTAATATGAATGGATAAATTAAAGTTTTATTCATTTTTTTACATATAGTAGACTCGCCTTTACAGACCAAAAATGCAAAGCATAACTATTCAGGTGAACATTTACCTTGGGACGCAGAAAGTTTGTACTGGGACTTCCTAATCAAAACCATCAAGCGTATGATTATGTGGCATGTCTTGATTATATAGGTAACGCACCAAAATGCATGCTTTTACGGAGAAAATGCTGTGAACAAGACATTACAGGTAAAGCTAATATGATATAAAATGAGTTTGGAGAATATTACAGAAGGATGAAAAGCCCCTTGAAGTATAACGACACATTTTTTGCAATTTCTTTACATGGCTAGTCGTAAATGTGGAACCTTTAATAGAAAGATAACGAAGTCAGGAAATTGGTAGGAAGAGTTGTGAGCTGTACACGGGCGTGTAGAAATGAAAATTTTGTTTGCAAGATAGGCATATTTTTTGTTTGAAAAGAAACGAGCAGCAGTACCGTAGTACCCAATAGCTATAAATGTAAAAAAAAGACAAGATAGTAAAATAATAAGTTCATGGTCTATTTACCTTGTTCTTCTACTTTCAATGTTTAAGTAGCAGGTATGCATGTATGAGAAGATTCAAGTAATTTGCACAGTTTGCATATTAATTAGTATTTTACTAAAGCCTGCTTTACTGATTTGATTTACAGTATTGACATAAACGCCTCTCCTCATCATCTGAAAATATTAGTTTGTTCCGTAAACTAAAAATGTTTTGAGTAGTCAGCATAATTTTAATTTAGTTTACCACTACTGCCCGTATCTAAAAAAATGTTGACTTGCATCATAAATGCCTAGTAGTCGTGATTCGATTCACGTCTTTTCCTATGAACAAAACTTTTGATGATTTTGCTTTGATTACTCAAATTTGAGGAAAATCCTGTACGTACGTACTAAATGGACTATGGACCAAATTGGTATTATTTTTTGTAAATTACCATAATAATTTTGATTTAAACTTTGCTACTCTGTTTGTTAGTTCATGACGATCGTGGTAAAGTATGATTTAGATAGTATTCTGTAATCAAGCAAATATTCTAGCTATCATTGCACACGGAATAAAAAGAATGACTTTACTTTAACACGAATGCTATATAGCCATAAAAACCAATACAATCTGTACACTAGCACTGTAGCCCTCGACATAATATAATTCCGGCTTGTAAGAAGCGATGATGGTTTATATCACTTGGAAAAGTAGTGAGTGACCGCTACCACTACTCAATTGGACGCAAATAAGTCGTCATTATTATTTTTTTGTAAAGAGGAAAGAAGCTGGGCAGTAGACAGTAGACACGTACGTATACGTAGCTTTAGAGTGAGGAAAGGAAACCGCTAGCTAAGGAAAAATGTTTACAAAGGAAATGATTTTCATTTTGTCATGTTGGAGTCCACGTGAATAGATCCGTTTACTTTTATAATTCAGCATGACTTCATTCACCAACCAATGCTTTTGTTCACATAAAAGTTTTCTTTGAAGTTTTATTAACTTTTTCTTTATTTGTGACATACAAGCTTCATTTAATTTGGTGGTTTCTCTTGTGGGATACTTAGCATTATCAGTGCTGATAAAACTGTGTAGAATTTAGTAAAATGTATGGTTTTTTGCACCCATACTATTAATATTATGGAATATTTCGAGTTGCCAATTCACTTGGTTGGACAAAAAGTAAATCAAGTTATATTTGGAGCAAGTAGAGTAACTACGTAAAATCTAAGTAATTTTACGTAAAATATTCAACTTTGTTTTCGTAAAACATTTCCATATAAAACCATTTCATTATTATTATCTCTATCCGCAAGCAGAACAGGACGTCTTATATCTTTCTCGGTACAAACAAAAATAATCTTTTATTACTAGGAAGAAAAACTTTTTCTGCGGAAATGAAAAACATTTTGATATCGTAATCAAACAAAGAGTTCTAGGAGAGTATTTTATGCCCATATAAATACATCTGAAGTATGTAACTAATTTTAAATGCTACACACACACAACTTATATATAGTCCGTAAAGTGTGCTATTTTTTATCTCATTTTTGCAAGAAAAAAAGTCATAATAATGTTTAAATAACAGGACCCTTAAGAACTGCAATATCATCATCATTATTCGATATCAGCCGTGCAGGCCAAAGTAGTCCTATTTTGAAGTGAGACCTATGAGTGGTAATGCTAGTGCAGCTTAGGAATAGTAATTGTGCTTATTCTTCATTTTCCCAGTGTTGTTATTATTATTCGGCAGTATTAATAATACTTTTTTTTACACTAAGTAGATACATGACTACATTTATAGCGCAGAGGTAAAAAAAGTCAAGAAAATTTAAGGTTGTAAAGAGGTAATAGTGCAGGTATATCATTAATATCAACAACATCTCAGTCATATTATCACTCTACCATCAGCACTAGCCATACCAGTTTCATCATTATTATCAGCGTCGCTTTTATTGTGAGAAGAGAAAAAACATGTTATATAGCATGAAACCATTCTACCGAAAGCTTTCAGTATCATTTAAGCCTTCCTCTGGTTCAGTTCAGTCAGTGAGCCAAAGTTAAGTGAAGCCAAGCCATACTCAAAACAACTCGCACTCACATCATCATCATCATCCTAGTATTATTACTTTTTTATCCTATCCTAAAGTCGCTCAGCACTACTGCCGCCGCCGCCACCACCACCATCATCATCATCAATATTACGTATTATATATCTTTCTCTTGAGTGAAAAAAGGATATTACTTCTACTTGATGCTTTGAGGAGCAACCAATATCATACTAGATTGGTCTGCAACTTTTGCCTCTTCTAGTTTAGTCTCTCTATAAAAACGTGGTGTGTTTTGCTGAAGCTAACTCTGAAGAAAAAGTAAAGGATAGTGGTGGAGTGGTAATAAGGCAGTAACACCAACAGCGCAACGTGTCTATATGTCTTTATAGGTAAACCTAGCATACTATTCATTTTGCTCATGATATTTATTCTGTTCGATAGAAATCTCTATACGTACATACCTACTAGCTCTAAGTTTGCTGTAAATACACAAAGTTGTGTCTTCTCCTTTCCCCTTTCATTTCTCTGCCTTTCTATTAGACTGCAAATTGAGTTTATGTTCTGCACACACGTTTGCTGTTGCTTGCGAAAGGTGCAGTTCTGTGTTGCCACATTCAGTCAGTCATGCCGTAGCTTTTGGCTGTGAAGCTGTGCGTTTTCTTAAAGAAGCAGTAATAGTAGTGTGGCGATATATGTGTGTGATGTGATTCTCTCTTTCTGGTTCACTCACTCGCAAAAAAGAAAAACTCACAACTTGTTATAACATTTTCAAATTAGAAGGCAAACACATAAAACCTTAAAAACCGTGCTTGTGGTGGTGCTTGTTGGATGGTCATCTCATCAACATTATAATAATAATAATAAGCAACATCTCAGCAGCGGTCTTTTCTTATTCACGGCTTGAGATCCCAAGAAAGACGGGACGGCACCACACCACCACGCTATCATTATTATTGCCATTATCATCAGAGGCAACAACGAGGAAGTTCAAGTTCGTTCGTCCACTCCGTTAGAATCCTCTTAACATTATCAAGTTATTATCATTACTTTTCTCTCTGTACTCTCATTGTACAGTAATATAAAGCAAAGTTAAATATACTCTAATTATATTATATAGTTTGTTGAGAGAGAAGCGGCATATCAAAATACATTTTTTTGTTGCAAAATTGAAAGGCTTTGCTCAAGTAGAGATATAAATATTTACCATGCAATGCATTTACTATTATTATTATGATTACAAGGAGGAAAACTAGCAAAAGAGCAGTTTCATTTTAGTATCTCAAGTTATACATGCACACAGTGGCCTTATGGCCAAGCATACACATAAGAGCCTCAAGTTGTTGTTACCTTTAAAGTTCAGGTTTTTTGATTGCTTTGTTGGTGGCTAAAAGTCTTTCGTGTTAATTACGCTGTCTATACAAATCAGTCCTCACATCAATCAGTCAAGCCTGATTACATTTGATCTTATTAAGATAAAACACGCACACATACATTTACCTATAATTTTGCCGAATCCCTTTTTAAAATGTAGGTGATTGGAGATTTAATCAGATTTGCAGTTTTATGTATTGAGTGAGCATGACACATAAAATGCATATATTTAACTATTATGCCTACCATTTTGATTTGAAGAAATCTTTGCTGTTGCATGCTGAGTATTCTCATCGTGCTTATCATACTTTTATATTTTTTATATGAAGATTGAAGATGCCAATAAAATACAAAAGACAAACACATAAGTTACCATCTTATCTGATATTGACAGTAAATGCCGTCAATTCAAAATTGTACACGTCTAGTCTATAAGTAGTACACATTTTGTTGCCAAAATTAGCATGAGAAAAACATGATGGTGCAGAATACAGTATGGAAAAATATGGTTGAATTGCTTTCCTGAAAAAAATCTCAATTGTTTTATTATATTTTATGTCATCCGCATGTAAAATATCTCTATTCAAGTTATGTTCTTACTTGTACTGACCTGAATCAAGCTCATCTATAGCGATTTGATAAATCATTAAGGTTTCTCTCATTTTTTTTCTTTACAGGGGGGATCCACCAAAACTACATTACATTCAAGTCACAAAGCCACCAGCCAGTTTTTTTGGTACCTGTTTTCTGAAAATTGTTCTGTGAAATGTGTAAGTATCAGCAAACTACATAGAACAAGCTGTGTCAATTATCAACAAATCACGTTTTAACAACAAAACAGCATCCCCATTTTAAAACGTCCACTACATGAGATTACTTTTTGTAGTGTGCGTGTTTACAATCGTGCTTGCCGATATACCTACCAACACAGAAAGAGATATATACCTAGAAATATAAAAGACTCTACTTTTTCTTCGTCGTCATCGTCTTCCTCACATCTTTTCTTAGCAGCAGTGGCAATAATTATTTCATAAGAAATAAGAAAAAGCTTGTTCATGCATAAAAAATAAACAGTGGTGGAGGAAGTGAGAACGGGAACCATCCTCTTGTAATATAAATGTAACTGTAGCCTTTTATCAATTCATCATCCAAGAAAGAGACATAGAAAATATTAAAATGCAATAGAAAAGCAAGTGGTGGTAGACAACCCTGTCCGACTCAGCAGCACGTCAAAGGCAAGCAGCAAAATATATTTGAAGGTATACAATTTACATTGCAGGTACGTATGTAGTATGCTATTCTCTTTCTGCAAACAACTTCCATCAGTACAGATTTTTTGTGAGAGAAGATCGGCACAAGAAAAAAGTCCAAAACACGAAGCAAGAATAATAAAAAATAATCAACGAGCCTTGTGAGCAGTAGGACACGTACACGTACTTTCCGTTTGCAGAAAATTCAAAAGAAAAGCTGCAGAAGACATTCTCCACAGGGACAAATAAGTGCACACACATATTTAATATTGGACGAGAACGGGGAAGAAAAGCGAGAAAGAGATAGAAAAAGAAATTGTACAAAAGCCTTTGCATTATATATGGGCTAAATTCTGTGAAACTTGGCTTCAAAAGCAATAAATTTGTAAGGTGAAGTGTGCCAAGTGGTGTTTTGAAAGCTGCTGCAACAAACACAACAGCGTAACTTGTAAGTAAACATTTTCGTGAACAGCACGGATTAAGTCGTAGAAGAAGAGAAGAGAAAGAAGAGAAACATTGTTCACTTTACTAGCAGCAAACAGACCTGTATTGCCACCACTGGAGAAAGATACTTTTTTCTGCCCTTTAATGTTCATTTTAATTTACGGATCTACCTGAAACAAAGTATCAAAAGTGTTTGTGTAAACTACTTTTTCTATTTGTTTCTCTACTTTACCCCATCTCATCGCACGACTCCCACAGACTTTTTACTCGGTCGTTTCATCATAAACCAAGAATCGAAAACATTAAGGAGCCGCGTGAAGTAAACTGAGGTGGAGTTCAAGGTTATAAGGCTTTGCATACTACAGTAAGTATTCCACATCATCATCACCTATAGCAAACAAGTTTGTCTGAATAAGTAAACCATTTCATATTCAGAGCAACAGCAGCAGGGAAAAACATTTTAAGAAGACTGAAATCCTGAAGACTTAATTTATTTGGCTTGAAAAACAATTTACTCGGTAAGCCCTATTCTATCCGCTTTTCTACGTGATCTACTGCTCTTTACCAACCGAACCACGCAAAAAATGCAACAATAAAAATATGTACACAGTGTGCTCGTAATAAAATGCAGAAAGTATATCAATAACGTTGCAAAACAGTTGCATAATATATTCGTTTATGCTCTCTCTCCAATTTTATTTGATGCTTTAACAAAGGCTTTTCGTATAAACACGTTCTCGTTTGCCAACAAGAGACTCATAAGTTTTTTTTTCTGTTTCAAATACTAAACAGCAACAACAGTGTTTGTATTTACCTCCAGTTGACAAAACCAACAAAGTGGTAAAATGAACAATGTTTGAGGACAAACTGAGAATACAGTGTATAAAAATGCAACCAAAGTGAGCAAAAAGATCTTCGTGCTCGTACTACCGTTACAGTTACAACAACTCAATATCCACGTTTTACTTTAAAAGCCTTTTCTATTCTCTCTCGGTGGTTGGTTACTGATCATGAAACTTTAGTAGCACTTTGGTATTAATAAAATTACTTACTACACGACTATTACATCAGCAACACCGCAACTTTTCCTGGTTCCTTCCGGCGGTGCGGTGTATTTACACACGAAAAAACTATTTATTGCAGAATAGAGACAACACCAGGAGAAGAGTAACAATAATCCTTTGAAAATACAGAAGGAGAGGGGAGAGGTTTGTCTTCAAAAGCATTTTTTCACAAGATTGTCTTTCCTTTTGTGGATTATGAGAAGGAGATGAAAGTAAGAGGAATGATGGCGGCTAATAACAGTAGGCCAAATAACAGGCTTCCTACAACCCCAATCACCATGTTTTATAAAAATTGTTTGTTTCAACGTGGTAAATGGTTTCAAGGATTGAACTGAAATGGGGAAATGTGAGAAAAAGACAAAAAATATTGCATTCTAGTTTCTTTCATGGTTAGTATATTTGCTTTGCAAGTTATTTTATGTATTATCATTACTTGTCAGTCTTCACCAATCACACTTTTAACAGTAGCAATGTTTCAGTAATATCATTTAATTAGCATTGTTCACTATTCAGATTCCCACGCCCATTTTCACGGACATACGTAACAATGTTATCGCGGCGAACGGAGAAATGTGTAATGAGAGGGATAGGAAAAATGTATTTACATACATGCCCGCACGTACGGTACATTACACCATGTAACAATCCATTGATAGTAAGAAAGTAGGAAGTAGAAGTACACTTTGCTACACC
Organism: Lepidocyrtoides sp. E14; assembly: GCA_027743805.1. NCBI lineage: Eukaryota > Metazoa > Arthropoda > Collembola > Entomobryomorpha > Entomobryidae > Lepidocyrtoides > Lepidocyrtoides sp. E14. Next base: position 9,639 of record JAHZMZ010004813.1, read on the forward strand.
CTGTGGTTACAACACGCAATTTAATAACTGTTCCAATGGAGTTAGAAACGAGTAAAATGGTCGATTTCAGGTGTGTGTGGGCGATCCACTCAAGTTAATTAATTCCCACTGTATCGTCAATAACTATTTCACTTGACTTTGTATACCAAGTACCTATGTGCTTCTCACAGCAAGCACAAAACAAAGTAATAGTAGTGTGTTTGTGTAGGGAAGGAGGGAGACCAAACTTGTAATTGGATGGTTAGTTAGATACGCAAAACTTTATCGATATTTATCAACTACTACTAACAATATCCATCCATATCACATTTATCGTACAGTTGGACAAACTTTGCAAAACAACAGAATCAAACTCTGCTTATTGCAATGTCAGAACAGTTCGTTCGTTCAATGATATTTTGTTTTGTACAATATTGCAAAACCCACAAATGTTCAGTGAGACAGAGTAGGTATTGCCTTAAATTAGATTGCAATGTCATGTCATATTATCACATTTTGAGACTTCTCTGTTTGTCATTCACGGCGGCTGGATTTCCAAAAATGCAATATGCCATTTCTCGTTATAAAAATAATATAATGCATACTCATATTGATGTGTGGGTGGATTTGTTGTTGGTTCTACTTGCATTAGCGTTTATCAATTAGCATTGTTTTTATTATTTCATTTTTATTTCAATCCAAACGAAGTGTAATTTACTACACAGCCATGCTCAAGTTATACCGTAGGAAAGTACTAGTGTGTTTGCGTTCTCTTGTCTTCTCTAGTAAAAAGTAGTGATTTTTATACTGGTTAGAGTGACCGAAAGACCTGAAACTCTGCATAGAGGGAACCGACGTGTCCTATAAATATGTAATCCATCAACTCAGGATCAGTTGGTACATTTGACACAGTCAGGCAGACAGACATGTTGAAATTACAAATTACATTTAGCATTGAGTAAAGTAATTGCTGTGCACACATAGTCAAGAATAATAGCGATTTTATTGGGATACATACTACAATTGACAAAAACTTCCTCTAACGTCGAATAGGGAAGTCCAGTACAATGTCATATTTAACTATCAAGGTTATTACTGCAGCTTAAAAGGAAACTTTTAGTAGCAGTACAGACTAAAAAGTATAAAAGAATTTACGAAAATAAGCAAGTTTTACGAAACTCTCCGTTTTTACGATACATTGCACAAACAACAATGACGATGACTAGGTGCATATTATGCATATTTTATGCTACAAAAACAACATGCGCCTATGCAATGAATGTTATTGCTCACTCCTTCTTAATATTTAGTCATTAAAATTTAAACCTCAAATTATGAGAGAGATTACTAAAAACGCAAAAAGTAATGTGCATTTTATTAATTTGTTAGTCATAGCCATAAATATACAAAGTAACAAAAAGACGTGTACGGAATGCAATAATGATGATGACTGATGGAATGCTTAGAAGATATTAGCAACTTGCAAAATTAGTAAAAGCGTGCCAGTGTTCACACTTTGCAAAATTATTCCCAATGAACCCAAAGGCCATAAATAATTTTTCTGCATGATCCGCTTTGTACATTGTTTGAAAAAATTGTAAAATATTCAGAAGGTATAATATCTAATATTATGCGCATAATAGATGTATACTATGCATTTTAATATTCACAAAAAATAAATTAAGTCCATTTGTGTAGAACCCTACATAGGTATATAATATAATGTACTTTTTCTTTACAAGCACACAACTCTTGATGGACCGATAACAATTTATTGTCCTTTATTCGCATTTTCTTTTTTGATTTTTGTTGTCTCATTTTCTTATAGTGTCAAATTTTGCATAGAATGGAGCTTAGATCATAATCATACCTCATAATTAACTTCCTGTCCTGTATATTACAAACTCACCATCTTTCATTGATAACACAGTAATAAAGATGTACAAGCATAATCTTGTCCTAATAATACTAAATAACGA
>JAHZMZ010004814.1:0-10452 GCA_027743805.1 Lepidocyrtoides sp. E14
TTATCCTTTGTGCATGCATGCCAGATAGGTCTGCTTCTTTTGTCTGTTTCATGTACTCACGGTCATCACTTGCGCTTGTAGTGTAGAGCATAATGACAAGTGAAACGGGCAACTCTTTTTACATACATGGGAATTTTTCCTCATAAATTACAAGGAGGAAAGTTGTACTCACAAACAAACACAGAAACAAAGGAAAAGGGTTGAGAGATGAGGCTGAAAGTGGGGAAAAGTACATTTTGCTGTTTTAGCTAATAAAAAAGTAAAGTGAACTATTTAATTGACATTATATTATTCATGTAATTGAGCTGAGCATGGTTCCATTTCCTTTTGCTGTCTGTGTTGCAAAAAAAATGCTTATTTCAATCTTGTCGTACACAGACAATTTGTGCTTGAACCAGACAGACTCATGAAAAGGTTTGATTTGATGTTTTATTACTTGTAAGCATTTGATTTGCAATAAACACACAATTCAAACGAGAAAACAATATTGTGAGCTTAGGTAATCAAAATTTTATACATTTTCATTTTATATGGTTTGCTTTCAAATGAGCGTTTAATGGTGAATTTTTGATTGTCAGTTAAAAAACCGGACAGACAAGGTGATTTCTTTGTAATAATGTGCATAAAGTACTATTTTTGTTACATGGATGATCGCAATGAGAATGATCAAGTATGGGTAGCTGTAGGGATGAGCAGTGAGAGAGAGAGAGTGTGTGTGTGTGTATATATTGCAAAGTGATAGTCCACACTGACGACAAAGAAAAAAAACTGATTTGTAACACATTGGCTGATAATTCTGCATTGACTTACATGCGCCAGTGTTAGATAATATCATGAGATTGTGGACAACCACAGAGAATAGGATTTTCCATTAAAGTAGAAGCAATCAGTAAATGTCAAAAGGCAAAACGGATTTGTGTACCTTGCAATCACAGAACCACGAGTCGATATTTGTATTATCAGTGTATGCGAACAGACATGCATATAAGGATTTATGTAGGTATGTATGTATAATATTCTATAGCGTTGGTTAATAAGAGACAGGGAGACCACAAAGTAAGAACAACAAAAGGATAATAATAAAATAATCAATGATCTTTTTCTCTTCTTCAAAAGAAATCCTATTGACCTGGTTAGTGGTGGGCAGAAAGAAAAATAAAATTAGAGTGCTCTTTTTACAATAATAGTAATATCTAATATGCAGTAATAATAACAATAATATCCCCTTCTTATGCCCTTCTTTAGTTTAAAACCTTCCTCAGTCAGCTAGTGAGAGTCACTGCTGACTTTTCTCTTTTCAGTTTACTCTATAGACTTTTATAAACATCTTCAACTACTTATTGGGTTGTGCACTTCATTCACTTCTAAATTTGTGGAGGTCTTAAGTCATCATCGTAATACGATTGAGAAGATAGAATCTTTTTAAAAAAGAGTTTATGACACTGGCTTAATAATAATAACAATAGAAATGCAATAGTGAATCTTATAAAGCCCCTTCTCGTACTGGCTCGCTATAAAAGATATTGTGTGACTTTCTGTTAAGACACTGCAATGTGAACAGAAAGTAACAGATACTCTTTAAACTATAGGTGTTAGTGATGGCATGGCTTGTTGTGCATATTACAATGACTTTAAATATGTACATTTTGAACGATTACTCCATCGTATTTGAGATTATTTGTAGGATGGTCAGTTGGACATGAATGAGTGAGTATATCGTAACAAGAAGGGGGCCGTATCAGTATTATTTGCAGCGCAGAACTTGTAATCGGTTTATAACAGCTCCTCATAGATACTTTGCTCTAGTATGAGCCTTTCGATTTCCTGTCATAATATTGTTAAATCCTATATACCTACATATTATATCCTACTTGGTCTGTCTGTACATTTACTAAACTTTCGAAATGCAATCAGTTACAAACTGTATCAACGTCTTTTTTTGTTGCCAGCAATGTAAATACTGTATGGCTTCAGCTTAACTGATTTTATGCTAATACACTAATACTGCGGACACCACAGCGTCTTTTTTTTTAAATCCATCTGTCCGTCGTAGCCTAAGTATCATACATACAGATTAAGAAAAATGGGAAAGTAAAAAGGGACACAAGATGTGTGTGTGAAGGAGAAAGAATAAAAGGAGAATGATTGGGAATAATTGAAATTATCAACATCGTCATCACGCCTCATCATCACGATGATGATCTCATTCAGGAGAAAAAACGAGTAGTAATCAATATCATAGCTACTTTTTAAATCTCAGTAAGTTTTAATACTAATGCTCATGACCAGCAGCAGTAGTAGTTGTGTTTTGAAAGTATCGTATCATTCTTCTGTGCCTCTTTTCCTTTTTTAAACTCACTACTGCAACTCTGGCGGTCTCCTTCACTCTTGGTGTCCATCAAACTAAACTGATGCTACTAATATTACTACACATACTCTTGTGTTGAACTCGTTGAGAGACTTTTGTTGTGTAATCTTGCCTTTTCATATGTACCTATACACATACACACAAATATTGGATCGCATGATAACAAAATTGTTAGACCAGAGGTGCCTTTTCGTATATTATTATCATGTTTTTATAATTGACCATTGAACTAGTGATCTTCTTTTTGAAGCATCATTAGCTTCCTATTATTTTCAAAGTTGTCAGTTATATTCTCCTTTTGATTTTTTTCCCAACAAAGCATAATACATTTTGTGTGTGGATCAGCTTTAATAAATTGATATTTGCTCACTCATCCTCTGCCCTGTTCAATTTCCCAGTCTATAATAATGGAATAGGAACAATACAAATGCGGTAGCAGTACTCGACAGTTTCTTGTTGATGACGATAGCTGCCCGATATATAAATAAATACAATACGATTAAAATTGCATGCTTGATGTTTTAAAATCTTCAACTTTATTTACTCTTTCCCATTCTCTTTGTCAAGTTTTGTAAAATCATCGTGATATGATATCGTTGTTTTATATTCTATCAGAAAAGGTATACAGTTCGGTTGTTACTTCAGGGTAGAAAAGTAGTGATCATGATTACATGACTGATGTAATCGATGATTGTATGCATAATAAGTTGTGTGAAAAACAGTAAATTTTTCTGGTTGTAAGTTTGTCTGAACTGAAATCAATACACCGAGCGCTTTTTTCTTAGATGTAAGCCTATTAATCTTACACCCAGTAAGCGTTTACACATGTACAATTTGTTAACTAAAATATGACCATTTCAGCGACATAATAATATTCAACTTAAATTTAAGGCCGTAAAGTAAAATTGGATACTCCTAGTTTCTCAATTGTTTAATCAGATTGGCAAGAGAAGCACACTTTAAACATGTAAATAGTTCTTTGCACAGAAAATCATTGTTCCTTAATGTTTTGGGAAGATAATGAGAAAAACATTATTTGCAGTTGGTTAAGAAAAGTTAATAAATATTTTTAAAGTTCAATCTTACAGCAAAAAAATGAAGAAAAGCGACAACCTACTTTTCAAAAGAAATTTATAAATCTTTAATATTAGAAGTATACAAGTACATGTATCTGGTAAAAGTAATTTCTACAAAGTAGATATAGCTTGCATGGCAGACTAAATGCTATGATATCTATAGTATGCTGTTTTAGTGCTACTACTACGTACGCATGCATACTTACTTATCAGTATGAATAAATTTTCTAAAGATTTTGCCTATTGCGTATGTTTTGAAATTAAATGGTGCGTGTATTAAAGCGGTTAATCTCTCGGCGGTCGGTACGAAATCCTTTTGGAAGATTATGTTCCTGCTTCTTTGAATTCTATCAATGGCATTATCTAGCTTCCGTAAGACGCTTCTTCATGATCATGACAAAACATTTACTACGAAGCCAGGGCCAGCAGTTTGATGAAAGAGATACGCACAGGTACTGAGAACGATGATAATGATGATGATGATGATGCATACATGGCTCGTGAGAGCATTGCTTTCTTTTCAATGTTTCGCATTACCCTCATATGTGAACACCTTTACTGAGCTGGTCAACTTTATGGAAAATAAATGCATAAGCATTAAGAATGCTACATAAAATTTGTTTAAACTTAAATATAACAACAACTTTCGTCTGGAATTTATGCCTTTTACTTTTTGAATTTTTTTAACAAAGAAAGTAAGTATTTAGCACACGTGATCTATTCAAACGACATCAATGATGATAATGGATCTTGCCTGGCCACGGAAAGAATAAAAAAAGGAAAGAAGTAAAAAAGATAATAAAAAGTGTTACGTTTACTCAGGAAGAGAGATAACGTTTATTTACAAACCTTGTACCAGTCTAGAAGGAATATTATGTAACGAACGATAGAAATCTGTGGATGAACAACGCATCTTACACACACACACATCTTTTCAGAATTTAAGAACAAAACTACAACAGTACGTCGCAAGAGATAATTTACATTCTCAGCCAAATCCAAATATGGTACGTCTCTCGTACATTTGGTACTGATACAAAAACAAAAAAAAAAAAAACTCGTGGTCCCCTATGGCACCCTCACTCACTCTACTTATTTTCCATAAAAATTTTAACAGCATTCCCAAGGGTTTCTTTGTCGATGGATGTAGAAATGTTTCATTGCAAAGTTTATCTTCATAAAATATGTATTTTGCAAGGATGTATTAAGCACATGAATAGATATACATGCATTTTTAATTACCATTCTGTTTACAGGTTTTCACTATTTTCAAAGTTTCTCATTATCTTATCATCCTCTAAAATAAAAGCAAGTGTCAACCAACGCTGCCATCAAAGCATAAAATAAATTGTTATAAAAATAGCTGTTTTACAGAATTTGCATTGTACTTACATATATACATTCGCATTTTACCCAGTCGTGATTTTGTACTCTTTCCAATTTTCTTGTCAGTATTATATTGGCCTAGTAATTTCTATTTTCTAAACAAAATGTTTACACGTCATTCTCAACTCAGAGTGAGTGAACCAACAAGCTTGTATCATTGAAATCAAATCTTAAAAACTCAACAAGTCTTAGCTTCACAAATTACCAATCCCCGCACTCTAGGAAAAAACCGTAGCTAATTTTGTTTGTTTCACTTCCGCCCTTCACGACAGTTAAGGTTGAAAGACAGGAAATTATTCAAGTGGTGGTGGTGGTGGTGGTGATGATGAATTTCTGAAATAGCAGATGTAGATAAAATGTTATTGCCGTGGCAAGAAGAAGCATCAGTCATTTCAATTTTTTTTTATATATATTATTATTTCCTATGTGGAGAACATAAACTATGTAATATATTTTTGACATTATGCATTTCTTTATTCTTTGTTCAGTAATCTTTTATGGATCGTTAACCCTTTCTGTTAACGTACATTGTGTCAAAATATGCACATATTCGTACAGACATTAAACATAGCACCAAAAAGTTGATAACTCAATTTTCAAATCCTGTTATATCTTTACATATTTATTGGGATACACACAGCGTATTATTACAGCGTGTCTAAGTAGGTAGAGGAATATTATTATTATTACATGAGAGTTTTTTTGCTGAAGCGCCACAAGAAAGCAAGTCTCATCATTATTTGTCTTCGTATTTTATTGCACCAGCCTGCTACAACTAAAATGCCATCAACAACACCACCGCATCGTCAACAGTAGCAGTACAGTCACCACAACAATTTCGTGTTAGTAGTTGGCAGGGTGAAGTGGCAAAGCTTGTAGTAGTATCCTGTCCTTCCTTACTTTACTCAACATCGTCGTAGAATGTTTAGCAGCGCAATAGTTACAAAGTGTGCTTGTACTTAAGGCGGAGCAATCACAGACTATCAAAACAGCAAGTTCGGTTAAAACAAAAAACTGAGGTGGTTTTTGCATTCGTCAGACTCGTGCATTGGTTGATTCACTTTGATTTTTTATATTCATTTTTGATCACGATGATGATGATGACAACAACAATGATGCGCAACAATGCCCATGTGTGTACATTTTGTTTCGTGTGCCTGCTTTATGAGTACCTACGAAGAGATGCAGATGTGCAGAGAAGAGCAGAATTACGCTCATGTTTAAATACATAACCGAATAAGTACGTAAAATGAAAGCTTGTTTATTGCTACAAAACCTTGCGTGCTTCTCGAAATTCGTAACACTGTGTCATTGTAAATTGTAACAATGTAGCGCGAAGAAAGCCATTTTTAGCAATCTCACAGTTTTCAATGATTATTTTACACTTCATATCTGCACTGTTTTCATATCAGGATACCATTGAAATCATTTCATTAAATACTAGTATTTCAAAACATATATTAAGATGCTGTAATTTTATTTTGAAATCGGGACCGTTGCTTTTTACTTCGGTTGACCTCTGTTCATCTCGGAACTTTTTGAAGTCATTGTAACGGATGATGGAGATGCCATAGAAGTAGAAATAAAAACTTCGGAGCAGCTCTCGGGATAACACAGGGAATGAGGGACGGCCGGACTGACAGACTGTATTCATAGTGTGGTGAAGTTACATTGCAAAGACATTATTACGGACTTGTATGAATGAGCTTCAACCACCACCAAAACATGTCATTTTCCAATGACGATACAATTTAATAAGTAGTCAAAAACTGGAGAGAAATTTTCCGGCAGGATACGAATAATAAAAGGTTAACGATGGTAAAAAAAGGTGCTCATCGTCTAAAAACAAAATATTTAATTTGCATAAATTGTAGAATTTTTTCCATTTAACATGTCTACTTTACACGCATTACCCCGCCTTGTTGTTGTTGTAGTGATGATGACTTGTACTTTATTTAAAAGGCAAGAATTTCATACTAGTGTCTAAACGAAATTGTTACTCAGAGGAGAGCCACCTAAAACTCATGATAAGTAAAGAAACATTCGAGTACCCACAACCAAGTTAACCAGAATATGAAAGGAAAAGAAGAGTAGCGAACTACAGTAGCTGGTGTAAACATGGAAACTAATCTCAGATAAGATTGAAAACCGGTGTTACGCGACACGAGGCCAAAGTTGTAAAAAGTGTGAATCTTATTTAAAAGGGCGGCGGCACTTAAATCAGACGAGAGAGAAAGGCTATTTCGCCTTAACAATAACCAATACATATTTACAACAACAACAGCACCAGTAGCCAACTTCTTATCCATAATTTGATCGAGAAACTTTGAATAAAAAGCGACTCTAAAAAATGAGCCAAAAGTAGATATTTTTAAATATAAGACTTTCAGTCTTCCGTCAGATGAAAATCAGCTTAAATGAAGAAAGTATACGTACTTACATGAATGCAACAATGTATATCACAACATTAGGTAAAAAATCCTCATCATCATGAAAATTTTAATACAAACACTATTTTCAGAATAAAAAACAAACAAGGGCCTTCTTACTGGAAAATTGACATGATTGTAGCAGAAGTAGCCCCGTTGTTCTAGAGTAATTTAATGCTTATAAAGGCAACAAAAAAAACTAGATATTCTTTAATAATATCAAGCAATGCAACTCCATAACATTCACATCATCAAGCGATATATTTTTAAAAGGCTGCTACTTATACAATGCTGCATCGTCATCATTGTCGCCATCGTCAGTTAACTCATTGTTTTGACTTGATTCCGTTCAATGAGGCAGTGGAGACACAAGACAGCGCCTTTTCTTGCATTTATGCACCACCCTTAAGTAATGAGTCGCTTATTTTGTCATTACTCGACTTTTCATTTACGAGCGACTTGTGTGCGGTTTGCATCAACTTACGCATACATGCATACATTATAAATGAGAGATAGATGAGGATGATGATATTGTACACTTTCCAGTGCAATAATACTACTGCATCATCACTCTGTAACCCTTTTTTAGAAGTGATTTCAAAGCTATATCGACGGGCACTGTGTTAAGTTTGCGTTACTGTCCGCTACAGAAATCAAGCGATAAAATGTAGGAGTAGCTCAAATTCATTTCGAATAGTCACTTTTCCACTTTTCCTTTATTTTACTGCAACATTCATACAATCAACGTATTATGTAGATAAAATGGGATTACTGCTTTCAGATGACCAATTCATTCATTTAAAAAGGGTAATGTATGCAGGGAAAATAAGTACATACATAACCGCATGTTTTTTGATAACGAAGTTATTTTTCTTCCAATTTTGCTTCGCTATAAACTAAAGAACGTCAGATAGTTTCATTCCTTTTTGCTTATACTACCATCAAACATGCATTTAAAAATACATTTGTGGATGCCTCTATAGCCTATCGACCATCCATGTCAAGTAGCGGTGATTGTAATATAAACTTTAGGCTTATTGTTGAACCTACGTAATCCAGCAGTCATGTTTAGCATTTTCCCATCTATGGGCTATCTTTGAGGACATTTTTGGCCGACCACCACCTTCTGCTGTGCTGTTAATGTAGCGTATCAAGAGGAGAAGACCTAAGAAAATAGTAGTATATAATTCAGTTGTTCTGTCGCTCACCATCGTTACCATTTTTGTTATCAGTTTAATACTGCTTTTGAGGTGTTGGTAAATGATGGCTTATACAAGATAACCAATACATTCCAGATTCATTACAAATCGGATTGGTGGCAATTCTATCAGTAATCAGTGGTATTTAGGAAGTATTAAGAGACCGTTGAAAAGTAGGTAATCTTATCTATCAACAAGTAATATTAGTCAACGGTAGCCTGACCTTCAAAAGTTTAACACATTTTTTCTGATAGATAAAGATAAAAAGAATGGAGTAGGAGTTGTTCGGAATGACAAAGTCGTAACTTTTTTTTAGCTATGCTTGAGGCAAATCAATAGAGTTTGGGGCAAAGCAAGCGCTTAAAAGTATTTATATAAAGTAGGACGTAGTGATGACGCCACGGCCAAACGCAGTATGGTTTACATAAGGAAAAATTGTGTTTATGAAAAATTTAATCGGTAGGGAAGCTAACGAAAAGTAAAAGAAACAATTTCTGTATTTAAAATTTCAGCAAAATAAAAACGTAATTTAGACAAGAGAGCATATCTGGTAATTGGGTCTAAAATAAGCTCTGAATAAAAGGGAAGAACGAGAAGTTCAAAATGCGCTGGTAAATTGTGAGCGGATTAGCTGAAATAAATGTGAATGTACATTGCACAACACAAAAATTGATATTAATGATGATGAGATGAGAGGGTGATTGTCTGATTGAATAAAGCTCGCCGATAAATGATATACCAATAATAAAATTAAATTCGTCCATATTTACTGCTGCAGCCGGAGTGCCGGCAAATTGAAAAATTGAATTTTCATTTTGCTTTGACAGCTCTTCTCATTTTCATTTGTGTAAACTGATCGGCTCCTACTTCACTTTATATTTACATCTACTTATAGACTTGTCCTCCCGTTTCGATTTCCATCAGAAAAAGGTGATGCAACCGTTTTCCTAGTATATTTATGTTCATGTACGTGAATTTGAGTAGACTGTGAGAAAAATACCCGTTTTCTACAAGCATAGTATTCTTCTTCGTCGTTCAATAAGAAAAAAAAAAGTTATTTTCCCCTTGTATTGTTGTTGTGTGTGCTGTAAGAAAATATTCATGAAATTGTCCATTACTATACAACCTTATTGTCTGCGGCACACTTTCATCCTTCACTTGGACAAGTCTTAATTTCTTTCGTTTTATGGTCAACATTTTCTTGCTTAAAAGGTTCCGTCAGATTCTGTCAGCTCCTGAAAGTTTGCTTTGAAATATCGTTCACCTTCCGATTTTTTAAAAAGTGCAGCGTACTTATTTTCCTTTGCAACCAACCTACTGAAGCCCAACAAAGCCGTTACTATTGAATTAAAACTATACAATTCTTTTTTGACTCTGAAGAAATACTGAATTGCTAGGAAACACTTCTCCTTTGGTGGAAACTCTACTAGTCAAATGTTTTACCAAAGTTGACGCAACTTTTACCTGTACGTCTGTATGTCAAAACCGTTAATTGTGAAGATAGTGTAATAGACTGGGAGCGGTTTGATTTCGGTATGTGACAACATAATATGTGTCGTGTCATAACTTCATCGGAAACATTTGCAGTTCAGCTCCCATGAAATATTCCGTTTTAAGCGCCACGTTTTACAACTCTACTCTCTTTGGCCAATGTATTACAGTAAGAGACATTTCCACACGAAGGAGAAAAAGAGAAAAGATAATTTATCCCTTGGTGTGTCATTCTATTTTTAAATCATCTTCATTTCCAATTCGAGAGGAAATATTAACATTAATTAAAAAACGCCACATACATATTTATTTTTTATCTGTAGCAATTTAAAAAGTCAAAGTGTATAAATCATGAATCACAACAAAATTTTTGTATTAGTTTGCTACTGGCAAGCCATGTTAGAAAAAACCCTTTCCTACATGGCCGAAAATTACAAATGAGAAGCTAATAGCTATAAAGTCAGCTAATATCCATAAATATTCACTTCATAAAAGAGCAATTA
>JAHZMZ010004815.1:0-13242 GCA_027743805.1 Lepidocyrtoides sp. E14
TAATGTGAGTAAAATTAAAGAAATAGGACTATTTTTTAAGTAAATATTATGTGTACAGCAAACAGGGATTTCCAATGACTTTATTTTCATGGAGGTAAAATCATCTTTATTCCAATGCGTGTACTTACTGAGGCTGCAGTCTCGTCCACCATAATCATCCCTGCATTCACATTTGTTGGGTGCAATGCACGCTCCATTTTGGCACTCGGGATTACATACAGGGAAGCATTTTTCTCCATCCTCAGATTCCTTAAAGCCGGGACAGCAAACGGCAACATTGTCCACTTTATCGATGGTCTACACCGAAACAAGACCAATAGTAAGCAAGTTACATTTTTTTGAAGCATCTTCATTTACTACATTCGTTCTGCTTAAGCACGTAATCAATTGTTGTGTTTGGCTTTGATCTGTACTAGAATGATTAGATACATATATTTGGAAAGTAATGACCTTCTTTGCTGAATGTCAGTAGTTTTTTTCCATCACTCTTAATATTTGCCAAAGGCCAAGATGTACATGGCATCATTCTTATGTTACAAAATTTTCTACTTTCAGGGAAAATGGAAATACTGGTGACGATGTGCATTTTAATTAGCGAAATTATACATAAGAATTAAAATAGTTGGCTACATATAACTGTAGGAAGTTTCATTTGTCATGCTAGGGACTTTAAGCATCTTTTCTAGTAGTAGTATCACGCTTTTAACATTTCCATTTTATTACATTGCACAATCGTGAGCCAAGTATAAACTTTTTGCTTAGTTTATTTGCTGACGAAATAATTTGTTTTTTCTCAACTTGAAGCAGTAGTCCTAGTCTAGCAAAGATTCTTACCTCATTCTTTGTAACCGTGCGAATCTCAGTGGTGTATTTTGTACATCTAGGGGGAACACTTAAACACCAGTCATACTTTTGTACTCGAACAGGCTGCTTTTCAGATACCGTGACGATCTTCTTGTACCTAGAGATCGTTTTAAAAGAACAACGATGTAGCATCAAAACAAGAGTATCATTTCCTTGGTGCAAAATGTAAAAGAGTACTAAAAACAAAAATGATGTTCCACATTAAGAACGACCAGCCCATTAGTTTTCAAGATTCCTTTGCTAAAATACACAGTCTTGTATTATTTGCTAGCTTTTACAGTTAATCTTTTGCTTGACAAGGGGGCATGATTTGAGTAGTAGTGGCTCTGATGAAAAAATAATTCAATCGGAATATTTACTACAAGTAATGATTTTAAGATGTCGTATAAATAAGTACTTGTGAAAATGCATTGTTTTAAACATTAAAATAATTATTTTATTGTAGCTGATGTATCTTCTTAAGTATGTGTAAATTATAGACTTTCATAAGAGATTTTCATATTTTAATTACTCATTTATTCAAAGAGGTGTGTGTCCGTTTATATGAAATGAGAAAGCAACCGTGATAAACTTTTATGACAGAATATACGAAAACGTCGTCTCTACTACTACCTCCCTCCTCCTCTTTTGGTCAACAGCTACTAATTTCAGGCTCTACTGATATTCCTCAAAGTTCCATTCTTACGAGTCGAATAAACTCATAAAGTGAGTATTTACTAGTCGTAGCCATCGGGTACAATAGTATGTTCATAATAATCAATTAATTTTTTTTTATATCCTGTCACATTAAATCTGTCGGACCTGCATTCGCGTTCCCCTTTTATAATATAATAAACCTCTTTGCATTAATTAGCTAACGGATAGCACTTTATACATGTGCGCATTTATAACTCTTCGGGATGGGATCTGCAGAGCGTTAAAAATATGCAATAAACCCATTTGAAGACAATCAATATAAATTTATGTCTTACTGAATGAAAAATACGGCTGGCACTAGCATATTATAGAAAAAAGTCCTCTCTCTGATCTGATATGAATGAATGCCTGAGATTTCTCTTTGGGCTGTTTACCACTATTTTTATATTTAACTGCGAATTCTTGTCACTTACTTTCGCTGTTCCTTGCATAATTTAGGTTGTCCCTTCAATCCTGTAGACGTTGCTAGGTGCAGTAGGCATAACGTCACAATAGTGAGCGTTATAATATTCCTTGAGTGTGACATTTTGGTGTGTATTAAAGACTAATAGGCATGCAACTAATATTGCAAAAAATAAATTATCTCGATTAAGCGTTCATGTCTCTCTAGGTTTAGAGTTGTGTGATGAGTTAAATGTGAAACTTTTTGGATTTTGGGCAGTAACGATATCGTTGGTTGAAGAGGCCCCTATAGCTGAGAAAACAGTAGAAATGTACTTGACAAGAGACGGCTCCACAACTTGTTTCTTTGTAAGCTCCGTTCTTTCTCGTTATTGCGTATTTGAGATCCTGAAATTAAAAAGCAATGAAAATGTCTTGATATTAAGTTGATATATGTTATGTATTGTTGCCTTATTTAGTTGTTCCAATAGTAAAGAAAACTCCAATCACTTATGCATTTACAAGTTAGGCATACGTGTCGTCGGTGTACGCTGTATTACAATCACAGCCATCACTCTTGTGCTCAATGCAAAATAGTATAATTACCTATATTACTTTTGGTAGGTTAGACATTTGTGTATGTAGCCATTCAATGATGCAATACTTTTATCGCAAATTAAGAAAACGTGTTGAAGAATTAGTTAAAAGTAATTTGCATTTGGAGATTTCGCAAAAAAAATGTCCTTGCTACATTGCAGCATTTAGCCTACACAATTGGCATGCATATCAGAAAAGTCGAATCTATAGCAAGTCGTTGTGAATAACATGTAGTTTTATTTCTGCAAATAATGTAAAAAGATGTTATGTGCTATTTTTGCAAAGATACCGAAAATATTATATGAGGACGACATACTAAAATTGCTCTTGCTAAAGGAAGTGATCCATTAAATCGCGATACCTATTGAGCGAAATTGGTAAAACTTGGTAATTACAGTGTGTCTGTCAGCACAATGCATATGAATATTGTGCGCCTTAAGTCTCACTTCAGAATATACACGTGAATTTTTAAATCTCAAGTTCTGGTAACGCCTTTTGGTTATTCACCGTGTTCGGAAATTAGCTAAAACTCTGTACTGCAATCGTAAAGCGTTCAAAATTTACACACTGCTTTTATAAGATCATTTCTGTACAGTGCATAATATGCAAGTCATTATTGCTTCCGTGCCACGCATAATATTTACATTTTCATTCCACCCACAACTCAGCACTTACTTTTACACCTACATCTATTTGTTAAATGTTTAAGAGGAATCAAACACTGCTACTGCCAAATTTTTGACATTTTTGGCAACTGCAGACTAAACAATGCATTTACATGCCACCCACCCCATTAAACTTGAGCAACCTGAAGCAAACATTTGCAACAGACTGTCTCAGTGTCTGTTTTTATTTTAAGAAACGTTTTTTTTTGGCTCATTCGTGGACAACATTATGACAGAAAAGTATGTCCATCAAAACAACATGTCTCTTCTGGGAATATGGGAATCAACGAACTTACAGTAACTTTACATATTATTATTATATCTGATCTTCATTTTGCGCAGATGGCATACGAATTTGAAAGAGGTTGCTCAGCTTTAGCACTCTCGATTCATTTTACTGTCACACTATATCCATGCAACTAGTGGAAATGCAGCTTTTAGAAGCACCTGCTATTTCATTTACTGTTGTCATTTGTTTATCTTAACATTTAAGTGCTTTGTAACTCCGTTATGACTTTTTAATCCAGTCTGTTGTGGTAATGAACGAATCTCCTAGCTTGGCATACATTTATAATCTTCCCCATTTATGCAAAGAATACGTTACAATCTTTCAGTAATGCATTGCACATATAAAATAAATGGAATAAAAAAAATGAAAACTAGTGTCGAGAACCCTGACCATCCTACATTTTTGATGCATTTAAGTATGTGATTTGAAATGAGATTAAAACATTTCCAATGACATTGCTACAACGTCAAATATTATAAAACATTAGCGATGATGATGCTTGTCAATTAGAGCGCTAGAAGCGTAATAGCACATCACATTAATTCTAGGAACCACTTCAATCTGCGTCATTCATATAATTTTTATAGTGTACGGGCTCAATCGTCACGGCCAAAATTATATAGTGAGTGGTGGTGACTCTTCGTTCCATCGCATAAATACGTGCAATGAAAAAGCATTTCCGGCAAATAAAGTTGTGCCATTGTTGTTCAAGAGACACACATTACATACCACTGGCTGCTGATAAAAGCTATAAATGATAAAGACATTAATATACTACCTATTCTATGTTTATAAAAATATTAAAACTGAAATCAAAGTATGCAGCATTTTCATCGTGGTTTGATCTCAATTCGATTAAACCACAGAAATGCGATAAACTTAGGCTTCAGCAACACCTCGTGACTGTGACGGTACATTTGGAATAGAGAAATGATGCGTACCGATTTAACAGTAACAGCTTAGCATAGTATCGAAAATACTAGTCCATTTCCAACAGAGCTACTTCTTTGAAATATGATTTAACGTTCCCTGTCATATTAATTGTTCATAGTTTAAACAACATTTCATTTAGCTTTAATTTTGTAATGCCCCAACAAAAATGAGCACTGTCATAAGTCGCCAGAGTCATTGACACCCTACATTAGCTGCGTTTAGCAAATTATTAATCATGATATCACCAATTAAATGTTGCAAAATAACTTGCCCTAGTATTTTCTATAAAAAAATCAATGTCAAAATTATGTGGTAAAATGTCTCTCTCAATAATGTCTCAATAGCAGTGCAGTAATAAAGAAGTATTTGTATTTTAACACAATGCACTATAAAAAGTAATAGTGGTAATAAAACTTTTGTACATTTAAATACCTAAATACTAAAAAACAAAAAACAAGATGAATACATATGTTGCAAATTACAGACAATAATGAACCATTATACCTCGTGTGGTTTTTGTTCATCAGCATAATTGTATAACTTAACCGTGCTTATCTCTACTCTAAATACTTGCAGAGCAGGTACGCAACATTAACAACAAACATTAGCAAAAATCTAGGCTTAAAGGAACAAGATTCTACTTCTTGCGTCTTCCATAGGATAAAACATTAATTATCTATTTACATGCTAACTTGCCATAATGGAAGAGAAAAAATGCTAAACTTACATTTAATAGCAGTCAACAGTGTACTGAAAATAAAGTTCATTTATATACATTGCATTCTATAAATACAGCTCAAAAGCAGACAAAACTATGCAGACTCTACGCATTGTAGAGAGATATGCGCATTTTGTTTTCAATCCGTTCGTATATATATCTGTTCTGGAATTATTACTATATTTTGTTTTTGTGTAAAATACAAGCACATTGAAATTAATAATAAATATTTTCCATTCTCCATAATAAGTCAAACACAGTATTGACATGACACTTATGAATGATATGCTCTATTGATGGAAGCACCGATTCATTGTTGGTTGATGGTTTGTTTTCACTCGATAAGAGCTGCTGTTCTGTTCATTCTACGAACGAGCCTTCTCGATAGTGCTTATCTCTTTGACCAGACAACAGACAGCTATTCAAAAATAACCATCTATGAACAAATATGCGGACCGAAAATGATCAAAACGACAAAAATTGACATTTCAACACGAGTTTCAGGAAAATGAGCTTTTATTTTGGTGTTATTGTAAAGAATAATACATAAAACGTGATGATATAGTAAGCATGTCGTTGCATAAATACAAGTTTACTTAGAAAGAATGTATTAAATGAAGTGTGTTGAGACTTGAGAGAAAGATTCTATTCATTCGGAATAATATTCAATTAACTATCTGAACAGAGCCGTTTGCATTATTCGCAAGTGCTTGAAACAAGCAAAGTATCGTTGAAAAAGTCTTCTGAAGGATGTTATGAAAACTGAAGAGACTGATACAACGTGTTAAATTTCAAACAATGATTTGAAATTGTCTGATTTCCCTATCCAGTATTCTTCAATTTGCCTATTATTAAGTATATATTACACAATTTTTTACACATCAGAAAAATGTTACAAGGGATCTGAAATATTGTCCTTCCAAAATGTGCATTTCCTCAAAGGAAATTTGTAGCTGATAGTAGGTATTTATAAGTCACTCTCCTTTGGCAAGTGCATTTTGGGAATCGGGGACATGCAATTTAAATGAAATGAAAAAGAATGTAATTCAATTTTTATGGAGAGTACAAGTTACACAAAATAATGAGTGTGGTGGTGAACTATTGATTGTTTTATTTCAATTTGAGACGAGTTTGTTGTTGCAGCTTTTTCATGTTGTACCATTTTCTCGTTCAGCACTGGTAAAATGAAATTCGAGTGGTCAGTTTCATAGGGTTAAAAATTTCATAAAGAGAAAGAAAAAGTGTAATTAGCAATCGAGGTTAATTTGATGCGCTTCTACAAAAACCATACATTGAAGATGCATAAAGTTGTTAATGAACTTGAAATTTATGTTGGAGAGGTTACAGACTTGGAAACATTTAAAATTTTGTTAACTGTCGAAAGCCATGCAATCGCAGTTGGGGTAGTTAATGCGATCACTATCCTTCTCTGTCTGTGAATACGTTAGCTAAAAAAACCCCTGCACTGGACAGATCAACATCAAACTTTGTGCACATGCATATTAGATCAATACCTGGTATGGGATTGATTTTCAGAAAAATTCGTCAAGGTTAACGGTGAGTGACAGGTTATTGGTTCGAAAATTTTTTATATACTAGCATTTCATGTCACATAATATGACATATCATTGAAAAGCTCTTTAAACACTGAGTTCAACGGTATAAACAAATTTGATTCTCAATGCATCATTTGGGAGTTATGGCGGTTTAAACGTTTTTGTTTTTTCATTATATATCATTTGTTTTCGATGGTTTTTTTCTGAGTTTACACTCTTTTAGTTTTTATTACACCGCTTCACCGACTTGCTCCTCTCTCTACACATTCTCATTTAAGTCATTTAGGTATACATTTTGCGAGTGGAATTTGTGGATGTTACGTTACATGCACTTCATTATTGCTAGAATAATAACATTTTATTGAACATGGGTGAGTAGCGTGGGTATTTTTTGAACATACTGTGATCCGGAGACGGAACAAAATATATGCACAATAGGTATAAATTATAAATACAAAGAAAAGTTGAAAAATTAATGTGCATACTTTTATTGCTACTTTACGTCTGAAGACGACCTTGCGTTTCTACATTCGTACGTTTAAATGGCAAGAAAAATGTCTAACTTGCTTGTAGATAAATGAATGAAAATGAAACTTAATATGCTTCCTCAAGGGAGATAGAGAGCAATGCAATGCAATGCAACCTTTTTGGAATAATACAAGTTCAATGAGGAGTTTATTGTTGATAAGGAAGGATGCCAAGATGAGCCTAGATTTTGTAATCGGGCAAGATATTTTTGATAATAATTGGTATAAATGCACAAATATAAGTATTTTACGATACACGTAATTATGTACAATACACTTATTATTACATTGAACACAAAGAGCTTATGTGAAATTTTAGTGATTAATGCCATTGATTTCGAAACTGAATGGTGCTACGTATACATAATTAAGAACATTGATAACGATAGTGTCGTACAAAAATAAAAGTTATTTTCCTTTTGACTTTAAACTTAATTTTAAAATAGCGGTGTCATTGCCACAAGAAGTAAATGACTCAATTTTTTAAATTGAAGGCTATGCTTTAAGGTAAACATAAAGGAAGGGCACATGCGAAGAGACATACTTGCACGTATTTAAAGCTTCATATCGGCATACTTAAATGTATTCAGATAATATATATTTATTGCATGTCGCTTGTCATCAAGCAGACATGATGCACGTTGGTTTAGTCATAGGAGCAAAACATGATAGGATATGACGTAAATGGCGCAACTTCTACATAGCGACAAAGAAAGATTCATCAGTTTCAACGCAATTATGTATAGTGAAACCAAAACACTACTAAAGACCATAACACTTCAAATTGAACTCGAATCATTAGTTATTTGTACATTGCATTGCAGTGACAGCTGGCAGTACGATTTTTTTGAAAACTTTAGAGCATGAACATAAACCAAGAGTACCAAAAAATTGTCTGAAAAGAACGCTGTCAAAGTAAAAATCTACAAGAAGTGCTGATTGAAATGATTTTTTCAGTAGATAAGCATTTTGAAAGATGATTAGAATTGTCAGTATTTGCATGCGTCAAATATCAGTATGATTCGTATAATTGAGATTTAACAACGAAGCTTTAAAATGCGTGTGGAGTTTTAGAATGCAGCTATAATTAATTATTTAGTCTTTCAAACGAAAACATTGAAAGTCAAAGACAAAGAAGCAAAAGCACGAATGCAGTATAGCCACTGCGCTTGATTACCTATGTAGGCTGGCATAAATCTATGCTTCTGCATTCATTCCCCATCATCAAGATGTAGGTAAAACACGAATAGCGCTGCACAGTATTATAATATACTGTACAAAATACTGTTAGTTGAGTTATACTGTCTTTTACTAAATAAGGCTTATATCATAATATCGGAAAATAAAATATTACAGCATTTTTATGCTGTTCCGTAGCCCAAGTCCAAATTTAACACTAAACTGAATTCATTCAGTAACGGCGACGAGTCATCTTATATGTCAGTTTTATCAAAGAAAACAGGACAGTATTCTTCAGGGTGGAAGACAGTCTTCCTTTTATTTATCCAAAGCTCATAGTGACCGTATTTTCCAAAGGGTAAAAATACAGCATTTTTATGCATTTACTATAACGACATCGCCATGAGTAAAGTATGCACAGTGAATATAAATTGAGCACCATTACTAACAAGCACTACAAGGGCGTTAATGTAAACAATTGACATAAACCTAGAAAATGGTTTGTAAATGATGTTGTCAAATGGGTTCATATTATGCTTACATATTGGATTTGGCTTCGAGTTTACATTTATTGTCAAAGTTATGGATATATTTTTAGATTACTTTTATTTTTACATTACTCCTACTCACTTTTTTCTTTCGGATTCAATGATAATTCGTGTTAGTTACACTTGTACTACTTCAGAGAAAGAGCAGTGCATGCCTTCAAAGTTGTTGTTGTATTCATTTTATTTGTGGTAATCAGCAACATGAATCCGTAAAAATAAAAGTAGCATCGAACTAAACAAGTCGGTGCAGTGGAGTTTATGTCAATGTGCAGGCAGGGAGGAAATGTGCAGTATTTTTATGGCCTATTTGTTAAGAACTGCACAAACTCTAATATCATTTTGCATGCATAAAATAATTCTTTTTGCGCATCTTTTCTTTTGCCAAAATAAACATAAGCAGTGGCAGATGTTCAATATGTACCTACAAGAGAAGGCGTCGTACTTTGAACTTTTTTTGGACCATGCACCGTTTTCTCGTTAGACATAAGCTACGATTTATAGAAATGCGATGTTTTTGGAGCAAAATTTAGCGTCTGTTTGTTGAATAAACAGAAGCGGGCAGAAACAATACAGGGGAGTGTATGGGAGTAGAGCGTTAACTGCCGGTACCATCAACCGGATAGATAAACTTGAAATGTTGCAATAAAAAGCGCCCAGTACCAACAAAAAGACGGAAGTAAAAGGAAAATAGGTTACACCTACCGATAAACCGTACATCAACAAAACTGAATGGCTACTTCAATAAGTTGCTTGTATGCCATGCCTTATGCCAAGTATACCATATTGCACAAAAAATCATTACTTTGCATTTAGACAGTTTTACAACATCTAAAATGGCGCATTTAAAATGTTTTAGTACGATTTTATGTTTTGCTTGATGTATAAGTGGTCATTGAATAAAAAATCAGATTACCAATTTACTGCAATGGTATAGTATTGCACGTCGGTTTATACGATTTTAATTGAAGATTAGATTATTTCTCACAAAAGAAGAATCGTCTCCACACACGGACTTAAGAGTGCCGATCACTTTTCAAAGTAGTCTCCATATCTACATAATATGCATGCAGATGTAGCTAAAATATAAATTCATTTACTTTTAAGTAAATACACAGTTGCCAATTTTTAAAAAAACGTAAAAATTTTGACCTGACAGAGAAATGATGCTTCTAGTTACACCTGTAGTGGCATACGATTACATGGCAGAGACTACAAAGTGACAATGGCTGTCATGTTATCTTTCAAGTCCACATACCTACTTAGGTATATTGTCATAGTTCAGTGGCCCAGTTACCAAAGCCTGCCCGGAAAAGGATTACATGAATTAGGTAGATTGTGCTTTGTGCCTACTCCATGCAAATTCGTCATAATGTGATGCAAAATATAAATGTACCTAAGCCCCCTACCAACAGCATTACCTATAATAACCCAGCCAAACAATTACAAAGTGTGGCATTGTACGTATTTTTGAATTTGTGTTGATAAACAGTTCTTTACACAAAACTGAAAAATAAATGTGTGCAAATTTGGGAAGATTTGCCGTTTTTTCTGAAACTGGAGACATGAACAGTAGTACGGAAACTGATAAAGTTTAGTACGGAATTTAAAGTCTGTCATCTTCCATTTGTTTGTCGTTTTAAAATTTACACACGGGGAAACTTCTTATCACATGAATGCTAAAAACAGATAACGATTGACGTTATCAGTGATCAGTGCTCAGAGGTATGGTGTGCATATGCATGGCACTCGGTGTAAGCTACTATGTATGCTTGTATGCGTGCACATATCTGAGCACACCAACTATTATTGTGGCACAACCACAGAATACCACCAAATAATGTTTTAATGACTTCATGGATTATTTTTGGATCATTGCATATTTAATGCAAATAATTCTTACCTTACGTATGACTAATCCAACTTTATATTCAATCCCTAATACACTCAACAGAACCAAACACTTTCAACTTGATATAATATGTTAATCTTGATTGCAACCTGTATAAGCGTTATTGTTATTTATAATGCAATAATCACAATGAAATTAATTCTCATAAAGAAGCAGTGCTAAATTCACAATAAGTAGGCACTTTTGCTTGAAAGAACTTGTTCCTTTTCACTAGATAACTTTGTTTTATTCAATAGCCGTCTTTAAAAACTGCGATGGACTTTAACTGCTTGTCAATTAAACTTGGCCTTTAATAACTTATCATAGTATTCTTTTCTTTGTTACGTTAAAAATATATTCACATTGTATCACTCTCAAATTATAATCAGCATCAAAACTTGCACAAATGCACTATATCCTCTTCAAATTTTCTTTTAATTTCAAATCCTGTGTATTATCACTTTTCCAATATTATCCATTGAATGAACTTGGAAAATCTCGTTTTTCTCATGGTAGTCAATTAATATTTAGTTTGACAACGGAAAATGTTTCATTGTGTCCAGTAGTTGAAACGGAAAAAAACTTCAAACAGAGAATATTTTTAATGATGAAAGTCATTTATTGCGAAAAATCCTGTCTTCCCAAAATGCATTAAGCGCAAACACACAAAGTATTAACAATAGTAATAAAAAAAAGAAAGATAATGTATCTCACATTATATCTGCTATATAGTTTTTATTCAGAATTCTTAGTATTTTACTACTGAGGATTTTTTCTCTCTATCTTTCTTAAATATTACACTACTATCAGCATAAAAAGTAAACCTTGCATTAGTTGTATCACTCAAGCAACGACTTTTGTGATAAATGTTATGATGATGATCATCATTTCTGATACACACAATAATCATCCAACCTTCTTCAACAAGACACTACTACTACTGCCATTCACCATTGCTCTCTAATGTAACCTGTAACTTGTGCTGTATGCTACTGACACGAAAAGTTACCATGTCCCTCAACCATATACGTATGTATTGTATCCACTGAAAAATGTCTTATTTTCCTTCTTACTTATTTTTTCAGTCAGTAGTGACGGTGATGCAAACCACTTGAAAGTTAAAGTTGTGCACACACACGCCACACATTAAAAAGTTACAAGTTTATGTAAAGAACAAAATGGAAATCAAAATATTTTAAAAACAGCGAAACAGGTGGAAACAATATTAGGTGACAACGAGGAGTAATGCAATGGAGAATTAATTCACTTTTACTCCTCACTCACCACACACAGCCCAGTCAAGCAAGTTACCGCAATGATCCTAAGCGTGAATGGGAATATGTTTTTTTACGGAGCCTTAAAATAAAACATTTATTTTAAAAGTAAAAACGTTAACTTTTTTTCAGCAAATACTATGTATGTATATTATGCACTTCTTCAGACCGCAGTTTACAATGGTTTGATTTGCACTTTTGTTTTTAGTCGGTGTATTTCACCATTTAAGCCAAATACACTTTATTATCGTTACATTGGCAAAACGATAACGCGTGCAAATAATGATTTCCACACTATTTCCAATGTACTACAAGCCTTTAGATGATGCAGTGAATGGTTTTTTAGCTGAGTGCGGATTCTGTTCTCTGCTAAAAAGCAGTGCAGCAAAAATGCTAATATTAATTTTCCACAAAATATTAAAAACTTATGAGGACCATACCACACAATATCAGCATAGCCAATGGCCAATAACTTTTTGTGGACATGGGCATGCGTTGTGTGAAAGAATAAAAAAGTAACATACCTAGTCATCATACCAACGCCTGCAACGCGTACTGCTAATAGAAAATATAAATGTGTAGTACCTTACACAGGCACAGGAATTACTGATTATTATTACAATGATCAACACTAGTTTTAACCTATGATGATATTACTAGTCTTCTCCCCGTGTACTTGTTCGTTTTATTTTGCAACTGACTGACTTGTAACGTTCTCTTCAAAAGGAAAACAATAACAGCAGCCTGCTCGTAGAAAGAGGAACACGGATGGCGATACAGATCACGGAAAAATATTTTTATATGGGCAAACCATTCATATACATACTTGTGTGTACAGCTTATCAGTTTAATTTTTAACATGCGTTAAACGTCATTCCATGGGCTTTACACAGAATGCAAAGAAAAACATGTCTAATGTATATGATTTTTCATTATGGTGAGTGGGACTCCCTAGAACAACTGTAGGACACGGTTACTTTACTACTACTACCAACATATCTTATGGAAAATATTATGTTTTTTAACTTTCGTATGCGAAGCTAGAAAGTTACTGAGATTGCAAGGTTGTCTGTGTGTGTGTATGAAAACACTATAACTTCTGTTCTACTTATCATAATGACTTCAAA
>JAHZMZ010004816.1:0-11834 GCA_027743805.1 Lepidocyrtoides sp. E14
AACACGAACCGAACGTCGAACATCTAAAATTTTTAAACGTTCGAATCGAACCGTACTCGAACACTTGGAGTGAAGCTGTCGAACCGTACTCGAACCGTACAGTGTACTGTTCGAGTACGGATCGAGTTCGGCTAAATTTCGAACGCGGTGTTCGGTCGAACACTTTTGAACAGCTTTGCTATCAAGTATGCAAAGTGGTAAAGGTAATAAAGTAATAAAAAATATTGTAGAAGAGTCGTAAAATGCATAAAAGATCATCATTGAAATGTATGGAAATTACACAAGATCAGACCAGGCCATAGGCAGGCAAGCAAAAGCATAAAAAAAAATAAAGTCTGGTAGCAATGATGTTGATGATGATGATGATAACTGTTGTAGGTACAGAGGTTCTGTACTATTAGTGATGCCATCACTCATAATGTATTATGTACATTTGTGTTGAATCATAGGAAAATATTGAATTAAAACACACTTTTTTTCGTAGAAAAGTCAACAATGGTATCCTTGTACCCGTTTTAAAAAAAAATTAAATGTACGCATTATTGCGTTACGGTTACGAGCTATGTATTTGCAAATATTAGTGTTAGTATTAACGTCAATCGTTTTTCTGTAAAAATTGGTAAAATGGTAGAAAATTGATTTTTAAACATTAGATTTAAAAAGAGAGTAGATAATATTGAGTAAGAGGAAAGAAGGATGATGATGAAGTATGAAGGCAAACTACGTATTATGCTTTTATGATAAAAAAAAATGTTCATCTTTCCATAAACACGGATGGATGGATTTAGGTTTTAGATAAGTTGACTTGATTGACGGATCAATAGCCTTTAAAGTACTTGCACAATTTATATTTTTGCCTAAATGCAGAGAAAAAAAAATTAATTTGTCAAGTAAAATATTTAAATGAAATCAAGGCGAATAAGGAGCGTGCGAGGATAAATTTTTTAAAGAAGTGAGGAAAACTGCAGCATTTTGTTCGAATTGGCAGTAAAAATGTAACTTTGCATATTATAGAATTTACATGTTTATCAATATTAAATCTTGATAGGATTATGGGTGCTAACTTATATCTATCTACATTTGTTTCAATGTTGGCGGTAGTGGTACTCCAAGTATACACGGACGGAATACGTAAGTATACGTAATTCCAGTCGCAATTTTACAATCTGTCATGTAAAATAGATTGTGTAACATGTCAAGTGACAAAGTCAAAGCAACGCGGAGGGGGACGACGGTGACATAGACAAAAAAAGATACAAAATCATTTTCACGCTTTAAGCCATCCCATAGTTTGGATATAGTAGAATTACACGCTAATATAACATTTATCGCTTTTTACCTTATCAAAAAAAAATTAAATGCATCGAATTAGAAAAATATATATATTATTCTTCAACATTTGAAGGAAAAATCTGCACTGCAAAAAAGTGTTTAACAGAATAACGAAAATAAATTGTGCACTTGTCAAATCCAAAAGTTATTTATGTGGTTGCGGTATAAAGTGCCAAGGAGTAAAAAAAAGAACAGAAAAAAGTGGTTTTCAGATTTCATGACTAAATAGGTATTAAAAAACACACACGTTTCTCCTGCTCCATGAATGAACGCATCCTGTTCTGTTCAACACTCTTTGCAAATATGCCTCTTGTGTTTCAAAGTAAGTTTAAGTTACGTACATGGCATCAAAAATACATTGCCTTTTTATCGATTCCATTTGAAACAGTGAAAAACAAGAAGAAAAAAATTATTTCATGCTGGAAGCATTTTTTTTTAGCATTCAACCAGGATAGCACAGGGATGCAAAGCAGCGTACCCACATATATTATGCGCATGTAACTATGTACATCAAGCACTTTTTTTTATCTAAGATGATATTAGGTGGAGAAAATGTGTTCAATTGAAAGTTAAGCAAAAAATTTGCGAACACGTTTTGCTGGATGCGACCAAAAGTATCGAAGAGATAAAAAAAAAGTTTGTAATGTTATAACAGGTTGCACTACTACTTTCAGCCATCAAATCACCAAATGATCGTGATGATGACGATATTGAATGATCAGTAGAGCGGATCTACTTTCTGAAGAAGATTTCTTCCCAGAATCCAGGCAGTAGGACAACAGGATAAAGATTCACGTTGTTCGTACCGATGATATGCAGCTGATGATCACTTCAGGCACTTTATTAACGTTTATCAGTGTTTGATCAGCTACGAATGTCAAAAGAACTGCGGCAAAAATATCTGCGAATAAATATTTTTGTACATCTATCCATTGGATTTCTGGCTCCATCATTTACTTGATTGTTAGATAAATAGAGGTTCTATGAAGAAGCATGGAAACAAATGTCGCAAAGTCAGTAGGTCTGTTGCCAGGGGAGAACTCCGTCACCGCATCGATTGTGTTGGTGTCAGGGAATATGCAATGAAGTAGTCAATGGGCCATTTGACCCATTGCTGCCTCACCAGCAGGTAAAAACATAAGACACCAATGATTGTATTTTTCAACCATCGGGGGATGATCAGGTGGGCAGGGCATGATGGCAAATTTATAATAGAAATTTTTTGTACATAAAACGCTTGTGTACCTATGATCATCCGCACATTTCTTGTTTTGCTCTACAAAATTTTTAAATCTTCAAGCTTACTCAAGATGAAATTTTGTTACATACATTTTGGCAAGATAATAATACATTTAGTCAGTGTATCCCAAAGCTGCTCATTACTGAAAACAAGTTTGCTAGTAAAACTGAATTGTTCAATCTTCTTTCACTGAATTACCCTGCTTGTATTGTACACATTGTTATTGTTTTTTTGGATAATTAGGCTGCGTGAAAAAATGTACTTTTCCCTGTTGACTATTTAGGTATGTAATTTAGGCTCATATGTAAAAATATTACCGAGCAATTTGGGGACACAAAAAAAATGACTCTGAAAAATAGTAGCTAAAATTCTATCATAAAGTTGGTAGCATACTTTACTAGTAAAGTACTACTAGTAACAGAGTTACTTTACTACGACCAATATTTACTACCGCTTCTATTACTGCTGATTACGTTTTTGCAGCAGGAGAATAATTATCGATAATGACCCCTTTTAACTGTTTATGACAACTCTCCAAATATTCCTTAATATCCATTCATTTTCTTCATACATTCTCTCTTGATGATTATTCATGCTCACGCTCTGTGCTGTATCATCTGCGGTGGCGTCATTTTCTGTGTCGTCTTTTATTTTTTTGCTCCAGTCAGTCACTCCAGTAGCAATAGAAACAGCAGCAGCTGTTTTTTTTGTGCCGTGATTTCGCAGACTCCAGACTTTATGTCGATGTGAATCATAAAACATGCAAAGTTTTTTTAAACCATTGTACATTAATATTATTGACCCTGCATGCAAATCATTTATCTGTCTACATCATTCAATGCCATTACGGTAATGATCATGATGGATGATTGAGCATTCTGCCAAAAAAAGCTCTCCTGCTTATTTCTGTGTCTCCGTCTCCGCACCACCATGTTCCTTCTCTTGTACAACACGGCAGAGGTAGTAAAGCAGTTCCGTCTGTCCGCTCTATAATTGAGCTCTCTCTCTCTAAGCTGTTTCCTTCCATCTTGTTCATCAACCAACATCTACAATACACTATCATAGCGGAAGTAAAAAAAAAATAAATATGTTTTAGGAGGAGAAGGGCAAACAAAAGCAAAAAGAGCCAACTTCCACCACTACTATCATCATACATTCATTTTCAACAAAGTTAATTGCAGGCTGATCACAGACAATTCATCTATGTACGAACGAACCCATTTATCTATTTATGTGACGTAAACATCAAGTACACATTTCCATTTTTCTACATTATGTCCCTATATATGGGTATGTACATATATTAGAATACATTGTACAACAAATGCATAAAAAGAGAGAGAATAAGAATGTCATGAAATCAACCTGTGTGCTGCAAACAAAACAGGTGAAGTGACAAGGCAGGCAAGACAAGGGCATTTTATTGATATTGATAGAATATCTAATGAACTCTCCGCGATTCACTCACTAACTAAACTACATGCTTCTCCTTCTAGTAATATTCCTCTTTCTGCGTTTGCTGCTTGCATTCAAACTAAACAATCCTTTTTGACATTGTTGGTTTTGCACTGCCATTTCCAAGCCAAGCCAAGCATGTAAGAAGAATGCATTTTTACATTAAACAAAAAGTATTGGTAACAATAATTAGCCAGCTTTTAGACTACCTATTTATGTACCATTACGCTTTTTTTGTGATTAAATGAACCATCCTCAACATCATTGACTTTGGATGCGTGCATCGTTAATAAAATAATGAAACTTAATAATATTCAAGAAAAAAACCTTTAAGCCACACTTTTTGTAATGGTGTGGTGGTGGATACTTTACCTATTAATTTTGCAGAGAGAGATGAACTGCTTTTGGCGTATGTATTTTGTATTTATTTCCATGCTCCATAATAAGCATGCTTAAGCTTACAAGATTCTTATTTGGAATAACGATGAAATAATAATTCCTTCACTACTGGTGCAGCATTATTGCAGCAGCATAAACCACAATTAAAATGAAGTGTATATAATAATCAAAAGAATAAGAACGAAATAATTCTGTGTGTCTATCAGAAACCTTTTCATTTTCTATATCAAAATCTGTTACTGCTGCGCAAGCAAAAAAAAAACTTATCATCATGGCTAATAATTATAATGAGTGTATGTATGGATGGATGGAGCGCATACACAATGGAAATATGGCTCTTACTACTGAGGTTGGTTGATGATGATGATGATGAGGGCAACCTTGATCAGCCAAATAAAAATCGTGACGATATACGATAACGTGTCAATCAGGTTACTACATATATAACATAACATTTTGTATATAAATTAGATGTAGAATTGTGTCTGTTTCAGCATCCATACCATGTATATATTTATCTTGCTAATATATTTTATTTTATGACTTTTTTCGTATAAGAAATGCATACTGTGTGTTATTAACGTTATATGTTATCAAAAAATATATATATGGCATGTTAATTCACAGGTAACGTGAATAGCTGTTGTATGTGCTTGTGTGCTGTTTTATTTTTCATTTAAAAATACACCAAATGAATAATTTACTGACGTTTTTTGTGTTCTCGTGGTGCGGTGCTGGTACTGCTACTACAGCTAATGTTTATTGTACTGACTGATGGAAACAAACTGATAAAAAGAATTTTCGTTGAAAATTAAAAATTTGCATGTGCAGAAATCGTAGTAATAAGCAAGCCATAAATAAGCATTATGTATTTATCGTAATAAAAAAACAAAGAGGCACAGAAAAACGATGCATCGTAAAAATAGTTTTCAGTATCAAACCACAGAGTTTCTTGCTGTCTGTCTAATTTATTCTGCTTTAATTTTCTTGATTGCTGCAAAGACAAAATATGCAAATATGTAAAATACATAAAAATTGACATCAAAAAAAGTTTTCATATAGGTATGTTCCATACAAATAGTTTATGTCCCTGTCCAGTCATGTTTGATCTCTAAATAAAGTCTGACTACATTTTACTAGGAAATGTTGTAGCAGAGACACTTTACTACTGAGCTTTTGGTTGGACTCCGTTCTGGTATCAACGAGATCGCAACAGGAAAAGATAAAATATAATAAACATGCATGGGTAATATAAAATGTGCAGAGTTAGCAACAACTATAAAAAGGACATCTTAATTCAAGTTTTTAATTTTTTCCCCTAAAATCTGCTTTTATCAATTTTTCATACAATTTGTCTTTGTCCAGTTGAGTTGATCATTTGATCCATCCAACCAATTCACTCAACAGCACGTGTCTCTCTCTCTCTCTCCCTCACTCTTTGTCAAGTTTTTGTAAATACATTTTTGATTTACTTTGATTTTAACCAGAAGCAATAAATGATAAATGGCCAATGATGTGATGCAAGTAAGTACCTACATTTAGGGATATTTTATGCATAATGAGCACGATGATAATGCACTTTTCTGTGTGGTGTGATGCGAATAAAGGTAAAGGTAATATTCTTTAGAATTTTTATGCTTTTTAGGCATACTTGCCTACATACTTAATGGTAATGATAATTGCACCCTTAAAAGCTAAAAAACAATGGACAAAAGTTAAAATGAACATTTCACGAATATCATGTTGACCGTCATGTAAAGCATTGATTTTGGGCTCGTTGTCTACAGTTATTATCAGCAGCAGTTAGTAGAGAGTGAGACTATAAAATGTTTATACAAAATGAAAGCAAAAGTGTACTTTGTAATAATGACCGTCATCTTCCATCAATGCAAGTGTTTTAATGTGATGTGATGCAGCAACCTAGGATCAAAAATTGTCTAATAGCTCGTTTAGAAGAGAGTCCATTCAATTCAAAGCCAATGTCATCGTCGTAGCACATACATATATCATCATCATCATCGTCATGATTTTTCCATTTTTTATTCAATTGTTCTAAACAATTTTTATTACTTCTCGATTCACTTTGGCCTGCCTGCCTCCCTGAACGAGGATAATGGCGATTTTGACTGACGCCTTATTTATTCCTTGATCATGATGTGAGGATGATGATGATGATGATGATGAAGGAAGTGGACCTTGTAAAAAAAATATGACGCGCGATGTGGCACTGTAAAAGTATCATATATATACATAAATGTTAGTTAGTAGAATGATCATGATCATGTTCAAGTGAAAAGGAGAAAAATCGTATATGAATACATTCATAAAAGTAATAATAATAATAATATGAGCTATAAAAGATTACAAGAAATGATAATATAATCACGTTGCTGTTCCATTCGCCATCATTTTGTCTGCTTTAATGATAATAATGCATTATTGTCGCATTGTTGCAGTTGATAGTCGTTTTGCTGGTAGACCTTGTGGAAACATTAAAAAAAGTTATTAAGCAGATTTGTCCATGTCGTGCTTTACTTAATGTAGACAGCCGTTTTCTTTTTGCTGCTGCTGCTACTACTTTGAATGTCTTCTGATTTTCATCGTGACAACGATAGGAATAAGTAGGTATTTTAAAGTGCTTAATCTTACACTACATCTCTACACTGAAAAATAATAATAGGATCCAGCAGACATTTTGGTTCATTTTTTTTCATCTTTATATTCTGAAAGAAAAAAAACAGATTATTATACAATTTATGGCTTGTTGAGCATTTTGTGTGCATACATATGAGCAAATTGCAGCAGAAGAGCTTAAGGGTCTATCCTCAATATTGATAAAGTTAGTATAATAAATAATATAGCATACATAATATAGCAGTTTGTTAGCGATAATTTCATTGGGATTTTTTTTAGTGTCCTGTGGAGAAACGTGATGTGCAATGATCATTTATATTCTAAACATGCGCATAAAGCGATGGATAGAAACGGAGACAAAAAAATAGTAGCAAAAAGATAGAAGCTATAATAATGTATCAAAATGTTTCTGAACTTTTGTTTTATCAACTGCATATCAATATTATAATCTATTCTGTTGACTCTAAACAAATAGACCAGATTTAATGAAAGCTTTTGATTGGTTTTTGTCCTACGTGAAGAAAATTAGCAAAAATTTCTTTTGTTTTGGAACATGAGTTGACTGATATTCATGATAAATGAAAATTAAAGTGTGATGAAAGATAAAAAAATTGCATCAAATCAGAACAAGTAAACACAATAGTAAACTACCCCTATCTATAATAAAATAGTGCAATGTCTATATTTTTATATGAAATCCAATCCATTTATTTGTATCTGTAGCTGTAGCATCACTTTTTATACAAATTTATTCCTGGTTTAATCTAACCAACCCAATAATATATTTTTGGTTATTTATGGTGCAACATGTTCAGTATAACACTTAATGATGATATGAGAATGACAGACAAGCCTTTTCTTCAAGAAAAAAAAACAATAGAAGATCCAATTCTAATAACGAAACTAACCAAATCATACAGCGAAAATGACTCCACCCATTTTTTCCAGTTGGTTTTTATTGTTAAAAAGTTGTTCTTCTCTGCATGCATGTACGTATTATTGTACATTGATTTTTGTGGAAGAATTGTAAGGTATTGTATTATTTCTTTTAAAAAACAGGAATAATATGTAAAAGTATTAATTACGTACACGCGCTCATACATGTATACTCGATCACCCTGAAAAAAAATATTACTACTTTGCACAGGATTACGACAATAAAACACAAGACGCGCCTTATATGTTCCTTTTTACTTTACATACCTATTATACTCTTGCATTTTTTGGCTTGTTTTTATATTTATTGTATTAATTGAATTGTAACGTTTATTGGTGTGGCTCTTGGTTTGGGTTTTCTGATTATTTTTGGTGGGACATGGTGTAAGTGCAAGTAACATGATCATTTTGTATTCATTTATATCTACTACTACCAAAAATATAAAAAAAACAATTATATGCAAAAAAAGTAAATACAGCAATTAAAATCAGCACACATGCTATAATGTAATCAGTAATCACTTTAAAAAACCAAATTGGAAAAATTGCAATGCAAGCGAGTGTTGTTGCAATGATGTTTGAGTGATAGAATATGATTCTAGTAACAACAACACAATGTAAAAAAAATATTACGCTATAATATGCATCTAAATAATCAATACCTATTTATTTTTGCATATTAATAAAACATCTTGTTCTGTTACAATGATCTAATATTACAATTATGTATTTCTTTAGAACAAGCATAAAGAACGCCAAAAAAAATCCAGGTTAACCAGGTTTGCGTTGCCCTAAAACAAATGATAGAAAATGTAGCAATAATAAATATACAACAGTGATGACTTTTTGTTGCTTTTTATTGATAGGTGTATGATACACAAATATCATTGAAATGTCTAATTACCATAAGCGGTAAATTCTTCAAGTTATATACTGCTAACAAGCAAATAAAGTAATATGATAGTGGGCTATATCATATATGCAGCACATGATCAATTTTATTGTATTAGTTAGCCTTGCTTATTCAGCTGAGCTATTATTATTATTATTACTTAAGAAGAAGCGATACGGATTTTCTAATGATTTCTTAGTATCAGAAAATGTAGGCATGTACCATGTACAGATGCTAAATAGGTATATCTACTATTATATAGGTATATTATATAGAGTATAGTATACCTAGTTATTATAATATTTTATGCTACTTTAATAATTGTTTTTGTTTAACTTTGTATTTAACTACGATCCGTAAAAGGACATTGAAAGTCGTAAAAATATCCAATTGTAAACGATACGTATGTACGAATATAATAAATTACTGTGATGATCGTGTAATGAACTATGTATATGAGTCTATGAATGGTGCGTACTTGCTGTATACAAACCAAGTAATAAAAACATCTGCAATTCTTAATGGAAACGTACTAATAATTATTATTATTATCAATAATATTTTCTTGTGATTCCCAACAAAATAAATGTTAGGCTCTCATCACTCAAAGAAGTAGATTATTAAATCCCAAGCGCGTGGCTTGGCTTGGAAAGGTTTTTTTTCAATTTGATGTTGTTGGATTGTAGAAGTAGATAGGTTATATTTTTTTTCCACTATGAGTATTTGCTTACACACACACAAGTAGATTACTGTGTGTGTAAACAATACAAGAGATGAAATTCGAAATTAAACTTTTTGTAGACGCTCCAACTCCAATTTGGTTTAGGTAGTAAAATAAATACTTATAATATGTAGAGCACAGTGAAACTGTTGAAAGTAATAAATATTTAATTCATTTAGTCATCATTTCATTTCATATCATATTATACACATAGGTACAGTTATTTATAAATCATTTTGTATTTACTTCTGCTGAACGCTCTTGTTTCTTGTTGGAAGCACTTTGACTATTTTTGTGTGTTTCCTCTCTGATGATGTTGAAATTGATTAATATATTAGCACAGATACATAGGTAGCTAAAATCATGAATTATGCATCCAATTTACCATCGTTTAAAATAAATATTTCCTATTGTAGTTTGCAATTTATCTCTCTCTCCCCCTCTCCCTCTGAAGAAAAAAATATGTAATGTGTGTCTCATTCAACTCAATATTTAATATCACAGCGTTATAATAACTGTAAAATTGTAACGAAGAAAATATTTAAGATCACCAAAAAAAATACCTCTTTTTATATTTATCTTGCCATCTTGCTCAAATTAGCAAACATTTTTTTATCCTGTTTTTACTTTCAATATCATATCCCATACCTGACCAGATAAAATGATCTGTATGTTAACAACATCACTATAAATCACACAAGAGTTCCATTTCTTCATCAGAAAATTCACACTCCTTCACACCTGCCTCCGTTTCTTGGTTTAAGCTTAAAACTTACATTACTCGTGTTCTTGTACTTAGGCAAGCATTTTGCTGTTGTTCATATTACACCTGAGTGATTCCTGTTTTTTCCACGCATACACAAAATGCATCGGTATGTAGAAGTACATAGGTATGCTGCAATACAATGAATTAAGTATCCATCCGTTCAGAATTATTGTACAATTTTTTTTTCATAAAGAAGAACACTCACGTTTACAAAAAAAAGGTGAGTAAATTTTAGTCAAAAATCAAGTTCCTTCCTGAACAATTAAAAAAAACACAACATGAGAAGAAAATAGGGAGATAAATAAGAAAAAAAAATATCAGCAAAAAAACAATGAGCAACAGCCAGAAGCAAATAAAAAGAAGGCAAAAGGTTGAAGAGAGCAGAGCACCCACACATCACATCACATCTCTCTCACATTTTATTATTGCTACATTCATTTATAATACAGAAATGTAAATAGGTATACATACCACCATCATACTCAACGGTAACGTTATCCCATAAAATCATTGCAGCATATCGTCGTCATCATTGCCGCATTCATATTATTACAGATAGTACCACAGAAATAGAAGAAAAAAAAAGATGAAAAAAATGAGGTTGTTGGAAATTGTGTATTTTCTTGCCGTTTCACAGCAACGTTTGCTTCTCCTCGTTATTCTCGCTCTTCTTGTGTTAATTCCCTTTTTCTTTTCTTGATGATGAACTACACTTTTGATTTGTGCAATGCACGCAACCAACCAATGTGAAATATGGGATGACGACGACGATGACATTATAGTATGACTATTAGGTAACAGAAGTGTAATATCAGCAGCAGAAAGAGATGTGAGGTGAACAAAGAGCACGTATGTATGTAGGGTTTATACATTATTTAACAAGTCGTAATGGTAACTGGCTGTTTCAATAGGTGCAAAAAAATAAAGTGTAATAAAACATGCTTCACTTCTAGAGTGCATTATGAGGACAAAAAGAGTAAAAATGCCACGATTCGAAACGAAAAATAAAATTTTTGCTGAAATCGCAAATAAATAATAAAAGTAAATGAATGATTGAATGACAGTGATGATGGTGGTGGCACAAGATGGGATTATTTGGCTGTTTCTAGAGTCTGTTGGGTAATTACTGGCCTTTTACTCTCAGCGAGCGTACTAAAAATAAAATATTTTAAAATGAATGAACTAATAAGGTGTTAAACTTTAGTAGTAGAATCGATAAATAATTGTTAAAATTACTGGGCATGTATACTGCAAATCAGTGTAGTCAGTGTAGTGCTTATTAACAAAGCCTGTGGTCATATACCTAGGTATAGGTATCAAATTTAACACTGTTCAACTGACAAATTGAAACCGTGTAAAAGTAATAGTTAATGATGCATTTTATGTAAGGGGAACAAATCGCAAAAAATTACAGAGATTGTCAGGTGGCCGCAGGATAATTTGTATTGTTACTTTGTCT